>JARHVA010000250.1:1065000-1142500 GCA_037957365.1 Torreya grandis | reverse complement strand
TTACCTACCTAATCCTAGGATTTCCTACAAGACTACTCCCCTAATCATGGCCTAATCACCTTTTAATCCCACCTAACACTCATCTAACCTCTACCTAATCAGCATTAACCCCTCCTAATGTATTTTAGAAATATCCAGTTATAAAATCCTCTCTATTCTCACCCTTCCTCTTTAGAAGCCTCTAAATCTAGAGGCTTCTAAGGAATTTTTAATTTCCTTTCAATTCCCCCTCCTTACTCTATTTAATCTAGTACCCCTCCATGGCCAAAACAATAGATGTCCATATTTTTAATCAGTCCATTCTATCATTTTAATCTATCATCAAATTAAGATCATGATATCATAAAGTTTGAGTCTATCTATAGCAATCTATCAAGCAAAGTCTAGAATCACTAGAAAATTAGTTTGAATATTTTAGAGGGAAGCCAAGAGGATAAAAATGGTGGTAAGAATCCTTATCTAATTTATAATTTGATTCATATTCTCTTCCTTTTGATGTTTTGTACAATTTGGGTGAAATTGATTTTTTTAGTAGTTTAAATTCATAAGCTCAAATTTAAAAGCATTCACATTTGTTCCCCTTTTATTATATTAACGCAATGAAATTAAACTACTAGATTAAAATAAAGAGATGAACATGTACTTGTACTTACCTATGTGAATGTGGTTTTGACTTGGACCACTTATTGGCCAAATAAGTGGATAGGAGCTAGAATGAAGTATGTGAAGAGGAAATATACAATGTGGGTGCCCCTATACTAAATTTAAATAGCGAACTAAACTTTGAGGAATAAAACCCTATTTTCCCCCCACCCTAATATATAGATGAAATCTAAAAATGTGTAAAAACAAGTCATTTAGCTTATTTGTTCTAGTTTGGCCTAGGTCATATTTTTATCTTGGCTTTATATGTTTCCTTACCTAGGTCAAAAACTACTTCTTTAACCTCCGTAAAAAGTTTCTTGGTCTCACCTTTGTTCACTAGTTGTTGATTATTAAATCAGCTTATTAACCTTTTAACCCATCTCATACCATTAATCCCTTTTGATATGATCAAATGCATGTCATTGGATCTAATTTGGAAACATAAAAGTAAACATACAAAGAAGAAATATAATCAAGTCAATGTAGAGTTAATCCTAAGGATGGAGATATAAATACATTCATAATCCATTATTTATGCACTTATATCTACCAAAATAGAGGAATAAGATTTATGAATACTTACCTTGAAGATGAAGCTATCGAGGCTCAATCTCTTCCTTAGCCAATGGTGCTTTTTAAGAGATTGTTATGTTTCATATGTATCACAAAGCTATCTCATATATAGGTTTTAAGACTTCTCCTATGTATCCAAGAAATTGCTTTCCCCCACTCTGATATCTAGACTAAATTTGAGTATGTAATCTAAAAATATGGAGAAATAAGGTTTGCTTGCCTCCACTTTGATATCTAGATTGAATTTGAGTAAAGTAATTTGAAATTGTGGAAAAAACAAGGCATGCTTACCCCACTCTAATATCTAGACAGAATCTGAGTATATAATATAAAACTAGAGGCTAAAATTGTCACTCAATATATATAATCTAGGTTTGGTGAAAGGCTATCGATCAATCACTGAAGATGGTCATGTGACCCAAACTAGTGAAATCCTAGTGACATCTTGGTGGTGGTTTGAGTGCAACCTATAAATCTAAACATAGAAAATGGTATAGCTTATTATTCCATCTATATAATCTAGTTGATACCTATAATCTGGTATAGCTTATCATTACATCATGCCCCTGTTTCTACGCTATATTCGCTTTTTACATTCAAAGAAGGAAGTAAGAAACTAAGAAGAATGGTCAAGGTTAGATGTTACCTGGATGTAGTCATGCACACTGAAATCAGAAGTTGGAAGGTACTCCTCTTTGGTTATGGAGGAATGACACCTGCAAAGAAAAAGAGACTAAAACATGAAAAATGTTAGATGAGGAGATGGTGGGCTATCAAGCAAAATCTTGATCCTTGAAGTATGAAGACTTCCTTGAGGGATATCAACCCACTGATTAAAAACAAAATATTTGACAAAAATAGAAATAGTGAAAGATAGAATGAAATAAATAAAAGACAAAAAGCATAATGCGTACCTGATATGTAGCAAATTGCTCTACACAGTCGCCAGTGTCAGTCTCTGTGCTGGTGTCGGTCAAGGAAGGGTGCCGATGTCGGTTAAAGTGCTAACGTTGGGAGGGGTAATGACCGGCGTCAGTCGGGGCAGCAGTTTTTGGATGGGGTCTGGTCGGGTCTGGACAAGGTTTTAGGATTGCAGAATGGTCTGAAGTTTTCGTCTATGGGTTAGGGAGCCAGTTTGGGAGTCAGAGGGATTGTTTGGGGGTTTGTACAGAAATTTGGGCAGAGTTATAGACTGTATATTTTGGAAAGGGTGGATAGAGGTGATACAGGAGGAAGTCAAGTTAGGTTTGTAATCTGAATCTAAGTCAGGGTGGTAATATCAATTAAAAACAATAACCAAAGAACAAAATGAAAGCATAGAACAAACGCTTACCTATTACATGGTAAAGACAGAGTAGGAGACATAATTGATGTTGTCAGTATGTTGCAAAAGTTCAATGTAGCAGACCTCCAGCGAGATGACTGAAGCAGAATACCTGTACCAAAGAGAGAGAATATCAGAGATTTGATTGTAGATTGATTGGATGAAAAATTTGGCTAATCCTCCTGAAGGTCGAGTGAAAGAATGTTTTGAAAGAAGGTCCGATAACTGATCGAGAAACTGATTGGCAACCGAATAACAAATAATGGATAATGGATAATGGATCCTGCGTTCGGGTCGAGAACGTAGTATTAAGGATAACCGATGCCAGTAGGACCGTTGACGTCGGCTGAGTAGTGATCGATGTCGGTGACATCGGCCGAGTAGTGACTGATGTCAGTAGATGTAGAATGGAGACAGAGGCTAATTTTAGCTTTTTGCTCATTTTGACATGCTGCTAGGGGTAAGGCTTGTGGGAAAATGGTTGATAGGGGTTAAATAGGTGTGGGAGAATAAAATGGGGGTTAAGGGGAGGATGACAAGGGTTAGACACAATTTTGGTGTCTACATTTTCCCCTTTTTGTCTTGTTGGTTGTTCTGGACGAACTGCAAGACAAAAATAGGAGTTGATTGCCCTAGGTGGGGGATAAAGTCGATTCCGTCTTGTTAGTTGTTCGAATGAACTGAAAGACAAAAATAGGAGGTGGATTGCCCTGATTATGGATGAGGTATTCCCCCTCAAAGTAGGAGTTGAGGGAAGGGAACCAAGAATCAGGTGCTAATTTGACAAAGAGTAGATGAAAAAAGGGGTGAGGGTGAACGCTGTAAAAGTTGTGATTATGCGCATACCACTGCATGAGATGGTCTGGTCAAATTATTACAGGTCAAGGGTTGAGGAGTGCCAAAATTGAAATAATCGGGCCCCAGCATGTGGTCGTAGCTGATTGGGTTATTCAATCTAAGTTGTAGCTCCAATGGGTCATTGTGTTCCAGGTATCCTAGGCTCAAGAAGTGCTCCTAGAAACACGAAAAAGGCATAAGTAGTGCGGATCAACCGGCTTGCAATCCTATACTTGTGAGGGTCAAAATATAGTCTGCACACAATTTTGCTAACCAGTCATGAGGTAGCATACAGGCAAAAACAACCAAGGCAACATTGTCTTGGAAGTGGTCGAAGTCAGAGGAGATAAGCATGATCTCTAGTGGTCATTGGTCGAGGGTGTTTCTAATGCAAAATTGCTTTCTACATTCAAAGAAGAAATAAGAAACTAAGGAAAATGGTCAAGGCTAGAAGTACCTGATAAAGTCGTGCGCACCAAAATCAGACGTTGAAAGATTCTCCTCTTTTGCTGTGGAGGAATGACACCTGCGAAGAAAAGGCTAAAACACGGAAAAATGTCAGTCAAAGATATGGTGGGCTGTCAGGCGAACGCCTGATCCCAGAAGTACGAAGACTCCCTAGAAGGATATCAACCCACTTGATAAAAAAGAGAGAAGAAAATTGGATGAAAGTAGATGATAATGACAGAAATAAATGACAAAAAAATAAAGAGCGTACCTGATATGCGGCACTGTTCTGCACAGTCGCCGGCGTCGGTCTCTGTGGTGCCGGCGTCGGTTAGGGAAGATGCCGACGTCGGTTAAGGTGCCGTCATCAGTCGGGGTAGTGACCGGCGTCGGTAGGGGCAGGTTCTGGGAAAAGGTTCGGGACAGGTTCTGAGAGAGTCTGGGGGGTTTTGGACAGAGTCGGGACAGGGTCTGGGCAAGGTCGGGACGAGGTTTTGGATAGAGTCGGGACAGGGTCTGATAAGGTCAGGGTAGGGTTTTGGACAGAGTCGGGATGACAAAAAATAAATAATAACTAAGAAAGAAATGAAATAAATAGAATAATACTTACCTGGCAGAAGACGCAATGAAAGCCATGGTGTGCAGATTAGTTGATGTCGTAGTGTTGATGATCGCTCAGGGTTCGCAGGTTGATGGAGGAATTCACAGGTTGGTTGCTCAGCATTTCGAATAGCGTTTGGGGTCTGTCTTGAATGGCTGGTGGAGGTTGATGAAGGCGGGGGACGGGGACGGTTCCAGAGACGGTTCGTCAACCGTTCAAGAAACTGAATGGTAACTGATAACGGACAAGGGGAAGGTGACCGACGTCGGCAGGAGTGCCGACGTCGGCCGATAGGTGACCGACGTCGGCGACATCAGTCGGGTAAAGACCGACGTCGGCAGATGCATAATGGGGATAGAGTCTACCTTTTGCTCTGTGCTCCTTTTTACATGCTGCCAGGGTCAAGGTTGGTGAAACAAGTGATCGGTAAGGGTTCAATAGGCGAAGAAGAATAAGACGGGGAATGACCAGGGGAGTCGACACGATTTCGGTGTCTACATTTGCCCCTTTTTGTCTTGTTGGTTATTCTGGACGAACTGCAAGACAAAAATAGGAGTGAGTGCCCCAGGTGAGGGATAAGGTTGATTTCGTCTTGTTGGTTGTTCGAATGAACTGCAAGACAAAAATAGGAAGCGAAATGCCCCGAGTATTCCCCCTCAAAGCAGGAGTCGAGGGAAGGGAACCAGGAATCAGGTGCTGATTTGATAAAGAGCAGATGAAAAAGGGGTGAGGGTGAATGCTGCAAAGGTCGTGATTGCGCGCATACCACTGCACGAGATGGTCAGGCCAAAGTGTCACAGGTCAAGGGTCGAGGAGTGCCAAAATTAAAGTAACCGGGCCCCAGCATTTAGTCGTCTGCTGATCAGGTCACTCAATCTAAGCTGAAGCTCCAAATGGGTCGTCACGTTCCAGGTATCCTGGGCTCAGGAAGTGCTCCTAGAGATGCGAAAAAGTCACAAGTAGGGCGGATCAACCGGTGTGCGATCCTATACTTGTGAGGGTCCAAAAAGGTCTGCGCACAATTTTGCTAACCAGTCATGAGGTAGCATACATGCAAAAACAACCAAGGCAACAACGTCTTGGAAGTGGTCGAGGTCAGAGGAGATAGGCATGATCTCCAATGGTTGGTGGTCGATGGATGGATGAATGGATGAAAGGATGCGAGGATGCGGCTGAGCTAACCCCAGAAGACCCCATGTCAACTGAGTGCTGCCTACATAGCCCTGGGGATAGGGCCTCAGGCCGATGTAGTTCTCCTTAGAAGGGAGGAAGGGTCAAAGGGATGGTGAGGAAAAAAAAGATGTTGCAGCCTTTTCCAAATGGTGTATTCTGCAACATTGGTTGAGGGGTTTTTCATCCCTAGCAATATTCCATTTACATGATGGATGTATGCTAAAAATGAATTGAGGTCTATTTATGCTTCAGCAAGTATTGGTTTATGCTGAACATAAATTGGGGTGAGTCGATAGTTTCCATGTGTATTGGTGTCCATAGAAACTAGGGTGAATAGGGTAAGGTCATGTTGATGGTCTGAAAAGGGAGTTGAGTTGAGTTGATCGACAAGTGATGAGGGTGGATGTGACCAAAGTGTAGAAGAAGTGAAAAGCATATTGCTCTTTCATTGACAAGGACCAAAAAGATAGCATAGATAGGGGTTATGAGAACCAAGAGCCCCATTCATGCGTGACGTCGTTGACCATAGTTATGTTAGAGCGGTAATCGAATCACTTAGACATTAAAGTGAGCTTGAAGTCCCTTGAGTAGGTAATAGGAGGAGGAAAGAGGGTAACCCATTTTAAGAGCAGAGATAACTTTGCCCCTTTTTATAGGAGACCCTGAGACAACTACAAGCCAAGTCCGTGACTCATTTTTTTTTTTTTTTTGGCACAGACTGATCAATGTGGGAAGCCTGCATAGAGATGTCATTTGATTTAATGGTCATGTTGTGAAGCTGATCAATGCGGGAAGCTTCTAAAATAATGCTGTTTATTGCCAGAGTAGTCATAGCCATCCTTCGAGGGAGTGGTCTAGATTTTTGTTTAATAATGTTTGATAAGTTGGCCTAGCTGTCCTTCAAGGGATCAGTCTAGTAATACAGCAATGATAGTACAGCTGTCCTTCGAGGGAGCAGTCTGTTTTGTTTGATTTTGATATTGATATAGTGACCATGGATATGTTTTGACATCTTGATTTGTTTTGATAGAAATGTGAGTCATGGACAAGATTGTAAAAGGTCAAGGGTTCCCTTTTATTAGGACAAAGCATCCATATATCATAAAAGGGTTATAGGAGTTGTTAAGAGGAATAGGGTTGAAAGGAAGTAGGATGAAGAGGACGGGGATCGCTCAAGGGATGAGCTCAAGTTAAGTGTCAAGAGGACGAATACTCGACTAGCAGTAGAACGGTCGCAGATGCAACGCATTAAGAGGGGTTTAAGGTCTAATAAGACCCTGGGCCATGCTTGTGTGTGATAAGGTCCAAGTCAATTAGGAGCAAACTTGCCCCATTTGCCTCTTTCCAGATTGGTCAGGTGTTGATTGATGAGTGGATGTGAAGTTGGTTGATATGGTTGCTGATTGATTGAAAAAAGGTTGAATGTTTTGATAAAAAGGTTGGTCAATGTTTGGTTGAGATTTGGTCATTTGATAATTGGTTAATGGTTGGTCGAGGGTTGATTGGTTGGTATTTGGTCTTTGGTTGGGTTGAATGTTTGGTTGAGATCGGGTTAAATGTTTTGATAAAAAGATTGGGTCGAATGTTTGGTTGAGATTTGGTCATTTGATAATTGGTCAATGGTTGGTCGAGGGTTGATTGGTTGGTATTTGGTCTTTGGTTGGGTTGAATGTTTGGTTGAGATCGGGTTAAATGTTTGGTTGCTGGTTTGGTTGAGGTTAAGTTGAAAGAGTGATTGATATGTGGTTGAGACTGTGTTGAAAAATTGGTCAAAGTTTGGATAAAGGTTGAATTCCCCCAGCGGATAGGGAGAATGTTTGACGGATTAGTTAAGGTCGATTGAGGTTTAGTGGTTAGATGGACAGTGTTGATGTTGAATAAGGGGGTTAAAGGCAGCGAAGGGACCCTAGTCTGACGTGGAGATCCCGATTTAGATGACGAGGTTGGAGAGGTATGGGTTGGTGTTGATAATTTGTCAAAGGGGGGGTCAAGAGGATCCTTGATGAGAAGGGTGTCCTTTTTCCAGTGGTGACGAATGACAGCTTTAAGAGCGCAACAACGCTCGGTGTCATGTCCTGAAGTGTGATGATAGTGGCAGAATTTAGAGTTGTCGAACCAAGATGGCCTTGATCCGAGAGTTGATGAGTGGGGTGGTGTTGAAGGTTTGTTGATGATGTGGTCGAAAAGAGAGGTGTCATTCTCCAAACATTGGTGAACGACGACCTTGAGGGCATGACAATGCTCCATGTCGTGCCCAGGCGTGCGATGATACGCACAAATGCGAGTGTCATCGAACCATGGTGGTTTTGGTCCGAGAGAGTGATATGGTCTAAGAGGTGGGAGATAGAGACGAGAAGACTGCAACAATTGCCGTAAGAGCAAGGCATATGAACCTGCTAACGGGTCGGGATGTTTTATTGCAGTGAGGGTTGGTGACATTGGTTTGGGAGGCGTAAGAGGCATTGGTCGATGGTTTGAAGGAGGTATAAGTCTGACGGGTTGATAGAATAATGGAGGTGACTCACCTCTGTGAAGTATGGGAGTGAGAAGCACTCCGAGTAAAGTAGACGGATGTGGGCCCAAGATTGAAGGTAATGACGAAGATAGGGGAGGAGGCCTCCGGTGTGGTTTAGTAGCCTTCTTTGGTTTGGGTTGAGGGCCACCTTTGTGCGAGGCGAGATTAGATGTGGGGCGAACACCAAGAGGTTTAATCTCTTTGGGCATGATGGACGCCTGCGCGGGTTTGGATTTAGATGTGGACAGTTTTTCTCTCAATGGAGAAGGGATTGAAGGTGTGGGCTCTTTAAGAGGAAAGAGCTCTGGAGTAGTCATGGCTTCTGTGTGTGGTTGGGGAGTCAAAAGGGTATGATCGTCTATGGATGATAATAAGGATGAAGGTGAGGCAGCTGGTGTTGATGTGGTCAAAGCGTCCTCCAATATGGGAGAAGTCGATGGAGGACAAGTGGGAGAAGAAAGTTCTTCACCATGTGGAGGAGGTATAGGGGAAGAAAGGTCTTCCACCTGTGAAAAAGGTTGGTCAGGGATAAGAGGAAAGATAGTGTCAACCGTGTGTATATCATGGTCTTGAGGGCCATTGATTATGGTTTGGACGTTGTCTTGAGTAGGCGGGTGATTAGAAAGGGGTTGATTGAAGATGTCAAGGTTTTGGTTGGGCGGTGCATTCGGGTTATCTAAAATAAGATCCCCCTTGTCTAGCATGTCCTGTACGATGTTTTTGAAGGTTTGACAGTAATCCGTGTCATGGCCTTTGACACGGTGATAGTTGCAAAAGTGGTTCTCCCTGTACCATGCAGGGATAGGTGTTGAGGGGTCGAATTGATGTGGTCGGATTGGAGGGAGATTGAGGACCCCCTGTTTGACGAGTTTATCCAAGAAAGAGGCATATGACTCCCCAATTGGAGTGAATTGACGCTGTAAGGATTGACGTTGAAAATGTTTGTAGTCTAATGTTGAAGATGATGAGCGGTTGGTTGTTGTTGAAGATGATGGTCTAAAGATGACAGTGTTTGCCGACCCCATGGAGTGAGAGTGGGCAGAAGAAGGTCTGGAAGAAGAATGGTCATTGGTTCTTGTGTTAGTGTTACACAATTTGACCTTATCTTCTTCAATGACACGGAGTTCAAGCTTTCGGGCCATGGTGAAAGCTTCGTCGAAAGTGTGGAATGTTTGAACCCGCAAGGTGGACGAGATGTGACTGACACATGCTCGAGAAAAGAGCTCAATGAGCTCGGGTTGAGGCAAGGAGAAGGAGAGCTGATTGATCAAGCTTCTCCAACGGGCGACAAAATCGATGATTGATTCATCGTCAAATTGCCTGATGGAGTAAAGGTCTGTGATCGAAACTTGTTTAGTGATATTGATAGAAAAATGGTCAACGAATAGTTGGGTGAGCTGGATGAATGAAAAGATAGAATGTCTGGCAAGAGAACTATACCAGTCAAGGACAGGGCCAGAAAGAGACATAGGGAACGTGTGTAGAAGTAACGCATCATCGTGGGCGATAAGATAACAGGCATGTCTGAATGCCTTTAGATGTTGTTGTGGGTCTTCCTCACTCTGAAAGCGAGTGAATTTAGGAAGCTCCCAATGGTTGGGGTATGGTCGGATAGGGACAGAAGGGTGGATGGGCTCGTTGTAAACTTGTTCATATGACAAAGTATTACTTGAACCGGAGATAAAAGCTTCGAGACTGGACATTTTATCCATCAGCATCTTGATAAGATCTGCTGACAGATTGGCGGGTTGAGCGCCCCCTAGGTTGTAAGGCGCTTGGAAGAGGTTAGAGGAGGCGTGCGACATAGTCGATTGTACAATGTACGGATGACTAGTCGCAGAGGCAGAAGTAGAGGTTAAGGGTGGTTGGGTTATGAAGGTAGAAGGCATAGGCTGACTAGATACCGCCAAAGGAGGTTGTGTGACGGCATTGACAAAGGGCGAGGTAGGCACTCCTGCGTATATAGGTGCAAGAGTGTGTGGGGTCGAGACAATCAAGTTCTGATATGATGTAGAACTTGGTTGAATTGCAGGTGGTTGAGGGGGTAACGAAACCCCGATGGAGGTTGGTCTAAAAATAGACGAGGAGGCCAAACTTTGCGTATAGGCCATGGTCGGGTTAATGGTTGAGGCAAAAGGTTGAGTCGTAAAAGGTTGGGTGGCAAACGGTGTTGATGTCGTCGCCACGTCGTCCGAAAGGTTCCGCATTGGTTTTCTTGCGAGATAGTTTTGGAGGGCTGTGGTATTGAGGTCCAAGAATCTTGCAAAGTCTTGGTCCCCTTCTAGGATGATGGGCGTCTGGGTTGGAGATAGTCTAGTAGGAATTCTTTCGGTCTTCGAATAGAACTCCATTATAGGGTTGGTTGTAGGCGGGGTAGATGGAAGAGGATGATGCCTCGCGTGATCGACTAGAGCCTTGGCTTGGCTACGAGTCAGAACCATTCAAAGCAAGGAAGAACGTCCTCACAAGCTCAAACAAGCAGATAAGAACTAAAAAGATGAAGACACAAGCAGATCCTAAAACACTAGAAGTAAATTATTAGGATTATAGTGGCTTATGCCTTAGAATGTGTGTAGTGGAAGATTGGTTTTGTGAGTCGGGTCCTAGAAGAAGCAGTCTATGGATGGTTTCGGGTTTTGTTAAGGCACTCAAGAAGTCTGTGTTAGGGTCTGGTACGCGGCCTGGTGCTAAGGAGCAAGCTCCCCTCACTTCACGATTCCAGTGGTTAGCTGGTTTCGCTTAGCCAAGATATACCTCGCCTAGAGATTAGACTCTGCCAGAGAACGGAGTGGGCTTCCCCCTTGGTGATGAAATCCAAGTAGGGTCATCGGGACGGGTAAGGTATCCGCTGGGTGATGAAATCCCAGTCGGGCCTTGTCTCAGGTAAGTTTTATGTTTGTTTTGTGCAGGTGGTTTGGTCGTGTAACATCAAGTGATCTAGATTAATTCAATATGCGGTTTAAGTACTATGTGTGGTCTAAAAGATGAAGGCAAACAGAGATGAATGCAAAGTGTTTTAATGTCCAAGTTGAAATGTTTGTTCGTATGAAGACGAATGGAGAAAGAGTCGAAGAATATGAGTTTTAACTAGTCTAGAAATGCAAGAAAGAAAGAAATGTTCGTTTTAGTTCTGCTTATGATGTCATTTAAGAAGAGACGAAAGGAGGCGAAAAGGAAGAAACCTAATGCACCTAAATGAACGAAAGAAAGAAAGAACCCAAGGAGGACCTAGGGTCCCACCGGGCGTGCCAGAATGTTTCTAATGCAAAATTGCTTTCTACATTCAAAGAAGAAATAAGAAACTAAGGAAAATGGTCAAGGCTAGAAGTACCTGATAAAGTCGTGCGCACCGAAATCAGATGTTGAAAGATTCTCCTCTTTTGCTGTGGAGGAATGACACCTGCGAAGAAAAGGCTAAAACACGGAAAAACGTCAGTCAAAGATATGGTGGGCTGTCAGGCGAACGCCTGATCCCGGAAGTACGAAGACTCCCTAGAAGGATATCAACCCACTTGATAAAAAAGAGAGAAGAAAATTGGATGAAAGTAGATGATAATGACAGAAATAAATGACAGAAAAATAAAGAGCGTACCTGATATGCGGCACTGTTCTGCACAGTCATCGGCGTCGGTCTCTGTGGTGCCGGCGTCGGTTAGGGAAGATGCCGACGTCGGTTAAGGTGCCATCGTCGGTCGGGGTAGTGACCGGCGTCGGTAGGGGCAGGTTCTGGGAAAAGGTTCGGGACAGGTTCTGAGAGAGTCTGGGGGGTTTTGGACAGAGTCGGGACAGGGTCTGGGCAAGGTCGGGATGAGGTTTTGGATAGAGTCGGGACAGGGTCTGGGAGAGTCGGGACAGGGTCTGATAAGGTCAGGGTAGGGTTTTGGACAGAGTCAGGATGACAGAAAATAAATAATAACTAAGAAAGAAATGAAATAAACAGAATAATACTTACCTGGCAGAAGACGCGATGAAAGCCATGGTGTGCAGATTAGTTGATGTCGTAGTGTTGATGATCGCTCGGGGTTCGCAGGTTGATGGAGGAATTCGCAGGTTGGTTGCTCAGCGTTTCAAATAGCGTTTGGGGTCTGTCTCGAATGGCTGGTGGAGTTTGATGAAGGCGGGGGACGGGGACAGTTCCAGAGACGGTTCGTCAACCGTTCGAGAAACTGAATGGTAACTGATAACGGACAAGGGGAAGGTGACCGACGTCGGCTGATAGGTGACCGACGTCGACGACATCGGTCGGGTAAAGACCGACATCGACAGATGCATAATGGGGATAGAGTCTACCTTTTGCTCTGTGCTCCTTTTTACATGCTGCCAGGGTCAAGGTTGGTGAAACAAGTGATCGGCAAGGGTTCAATAGGCGAAGAAGAATAAGACGGGGAATGACCAGGGGAGTCGACACGATTTCGGTGTCTACAGAGGGGGAGGAATGGATGAAAGGATGTGGTTGAGCTAACCTCAGAAGACATTATGTGATCTGAGTGCTACCTACATAGCCCCTGTTGGAAGGGCCTCAGGCCAATGTATTTCTCCCTAAAAGGGAGGAAGGGTCAAAGGGATTGGTCTTGGTCGAGGGCAAGGTCATGGTCAAAAGGAGGAAAGAAGGTTTGTCCATTAGAGAGACAAACAAATGAGGGTGGTCGAGCTAACCCCAGAAGATGTCGTATCATCTGAGTGTTGCCTACATAGCCCAGGTCATAGGGCCTTAGACCAATGTAGTTTGAACTAGTTGAGAAGATTGGTTGATGATTGGTTTGGTCATGTGTCGAAATGATGAGGAGAAAAAGATGTTACAGCCTGTTCCAAATGGTGTATTCTATAACATTGGTTGAGGGGTCTTCCATCCATATAAATTTTCCATATTCATGATGGATGTATGCTAAAGATGAATTGAGGTCTATTTATGCTTCAGCAAGTATTGGTTTATGCTTAACATAAATTGCGTCTAGTCGATAGTTTCCATGTGTATTGGTATCCATAGAAACTATGTGAATGGTCTAGGATGATGTCTGAAAAGAGAGTTGAGTTGAGTTGATTAGGTTTGATAAGTGATGAAGTTGAATGTGACCAAAGTGCAAAAGAAGTGAAAAGCATATTGCTCTTTCATTGACAAGGACCAGAATGACAACATAGATAGGGGTTATTAGAACCAAGAGCCCCATTCATGCATGACGTCGTTGACCATATGTTGTGTTAGAGAGGTAATCAAATCACTTTGATATTAAAGTGAGCTTGAAGTCCCTTGAGCAAGTGATAGGAGGAGGAAATAGGGTAACCAATTTTAAAGCAGAGATAACTTTGCCCCTTTTTATAGGAGACCCTGAGACAACTACAAGCCAAGTCCATGACCTGTTTTTTTTTTTTTTTTTTTTTTTTTGTGCAGACTGATCAATGCGGGAAGCCTATATAGAGATGTCGTTGTGCTTGGTGGTCAGTTATGAAGCTGATCGATGCAAGAAGCTTCTAAGATAGTGTTGTTTATTGTCAGATTAGTCATAGCCATCCTTTGAGGGAGTGGTCTAGAATTTTGCTTTATATAAGGGCTTTTGAATAGCTGTCCTTCGAGGGAGCAGTTTATTAGCTACAAAAATGATAGTACAGCTGTCCTTCGAGGGAGCAGTCTACCTTTTTAATTTGGTATTTATATGGTGACCATGGATATTTTGACATCTTGATTTGTTTTGATAGAAATGTGAGTCATGGACAAGATTATGGAAGTTCAAAGGCCCCCTTTTATTAGGACAAAGCATCCATACTGTATAAAAGGGTTATAGAGGAATTGTTAAGAGGAATAGGGATGAAAGGAATTAGGACTAAGAGGATGAGGATTGCTCAAGGGATGAGCTCAAGTTAAATGTCAAGTGAATGAGTACTCGACTAGCAGTAGAACGATTGCAGATGCAATGCATTAAGAGGCTCAGGTTCTAGCCATCCATCGAGAGAGGACAGACGATACATCCCTGATCCATACTTGTGCATGATAATGAAAGGTCTGAGCCAATTAGGGGCAAACTTGCCTCGTTTACTTCACTCCATATTGGTCACGTGCTAATTCTCTTTGAGGATGATGTCTCTGATATTGAAATCTCGTTCTCACAGATTTTTGTCATAGGCTCTCTTGATGCAATGTTGATAGACATGGAGATGATTAAGGGCAGCAAGACGGCACTCATCAAGTAACTCAAGTTGAGCTAAGCGATCGTGACAAAATTCATCATTGGAAAGGATGTCATGTAGAGAAATGCAGAGAGATGGGATCTATACTTTGAGAGGTATGACAGCCTCTATTTCGTACATGAGAGAGAAAGGGGTAGCACCCATAGAGGTTTAGATGCTAGTGTGGTAGCCCCACAAAGCGAAGGGAATGTGAATGTGCTGGTCCCTTCTTATGTCATTGACCACCTTCATGAGAATTTTAGTGAGAATTTTGTTGGAACCCTCAGCCTGCCCATTTGCTTGTGGGTAGTAAGGTGAAGAGAAACTGAGCTTGATGCCAAATGAGTTGCATAGCTTGTGGATAGTTTTGTTTTTGAAGGAATTTCCGTTGTCGGTGATGATCTTGTGAGGGACACCAAAATGACAGATGATGTGGGTGTTGATGAAGTTGACAATCTTGTCGGCTTTTGTGGAGATGAGAGGAATGGCTTCCACCCACTTGGTGAAATATTCAGTGGTTGTGATGATGGATTGATGACAAAGAGATGAATGAGGGTTAATCTCACCGATGAGATCTAAGCCCCACTGAGAAAAAGGCCAAAAATCTTGAGCGATTTGTAAGGCATGGCTGGGGAGATAAAGCAAGTTAGAGTGCTCCTGACACTTGATGCAATGCCGAACATAATCGCTACAGTCTTGATGAAGGGTAGGCCAATAATAGCCCAGATGAAGGATGCGCTTGGCAACCAAATTCCCACTGAAATGTCCACCACAAATCCCATCGTGGACTTGCTTAATGGCCTGAGATGCTTTGGTGGAGGTGAGACAGCGAAGAAGGAGGTCGTCAAAGCCTCACTTATAGAGAAGACCCCCTATCATGGTATAGCGAGCGGTACGCTTGATAAAAGCTCACCGTGCATTGCTAGAGAGGTTGGGAGGAATGATAGAAAAAGATAAGAAGTCCACAAGTTGCTTATACCAATCATCTCGTGGGTGAGAGTCTATAGTGTTGACATGATTAATGTTAGGAGAGATATAGGAAGGCAATGGCACATGATGCACCATGACAAAAAGTCTAGATGAAGATGAGGAAGATGGGATATGTGAAGCGAGAGAAGCCATGGTGTCAGCAAACTTATTCGTGGATCAAGGAATAGTCTGCAGGAGGTAATGGTCGAAAGATGCAAGGAGAATGTTAGTATGGTTTTTGTACCTTTGCAAAATTTCATTTTTACAGAGGTATGAACCGTTGACCTGATTGACAATGAGCTACGAGTCGCCAAAGATGTTGATGGACTTGATGTTGAGAGAGAGGGCGGTCTGAAGTCCCAAAATTAAGGCCTCGTACTCGACCATATTATTGGTACAATCAAAGTCAAGCATAAAAGATAGAGGCATGGGCTCCCCTTTGAGTGGGATGAGAATGACCCTGGCACCTCCACCGAGTTGACATTTGGAGCTGTCAAAGAACATGGTCATTTGATAGATGGTGTCATCGGTGGAAAGCACGGCGATAGATTCGTCAGGAAACTCACACTGTGAAGGTTGATTGTCAGGAAGAGGGGCATCTGCTAGTTGGTCAGTGATGGTTTGCCCCTTGATAGATTTCTACTGGATGAATTCAAGGTCAAACTCATCAAGTAGCATGAGCCACTGAGCCATACGTTGATTCTGATATGGCTTGGAGTGCATATACTTGAGAGGGTCGGTGTGGGTGATGACAAAGGTCTTGTGGTTAAGAAGATAATGGTAGAACTTGGTAGCAGTAAAGACTAATGCCAAATAGAGTTTCTCAGTATAGGTGTATCGAGTTTCATAGTTGATCAGTGTTTAGCTGATATAGTAGATCGCTTGCTCATGGTGATGCTCGTCTCGGTGCGTGATCATGGCACCTAACGAATGGTTGGTGATAGAGATATAAAGGTAGAAGGGTTGGTCATCTTTAGGTGGAATGAGGACTAGTGGAGAGACTAGATAGTGTTTAAGGGCTTCAAAAGCCTCTTGACAGTATTTATCCCATGTAAAGGAGACGTCCTTCTTAAGGAGATGATGAAAAGGTTGGTAGCAGTCAGAAAGTTGCGAGATGAAACGGTGAATGGACTGGAGCTTCCCTTGCAAACTGCGAAGCTACTTGAGATTGGTCGGAGGTGGCATTTTGAGGATAGGGTGAATCTTGGCAGGATCTATCTCGATGCCATGGAAAGAAATGATGAAGCCGAGAAGCTTGCCAGAGAGGACCCCAAAGACACATTTCTTAGGGTTGAGGCAAACATTGTATTGAAGAAGATGAGAGAAGATGATCTTGAGAATGGTCAGATGGTCATGGCGAAGCTTGGACTTCCCTAGTAGGTCATCCACATAGTCCTCCATGATTTTGTGGAGGAGATCATGGAAAATGTAGGTCATGGCACGTTGATAAGTGGCGCCTACATTATTCAAGCTGAAAGGCATGACTTGATAGCAGAAAGTCCCCCATGGGGTAATGAAACTGGTCTTGTGTTGATCTTCCAGAGTAATCAGGATTTGATAGTATCCTAAAAACTCATCCATGAGAGATAGCATCTCATGGCCGGACGTAAGATCAATAAGCTAGTCAATGTTGGGAAGAGGAAAGTCATCTTTGGGATAGGCTAGGTTAAGGTCGTGATAGTCTGTGCAGATCTAGATCCCCCCAGTCACCTTGGTGACTGGGACGATGTTAGAGACCCACTGTGGATAATCGATGGGCTGGATGAAGGAGACAGAAAGGAGGCACTGAAGCTCCTCTTTGACAAGGAGGGTAATGTGAGGATGCATCTTTCAAAGCTTTTGCCTGATAGGCTTAGCCTCTGGTTTGGTGACAATGTTATGGGTAGTGATGGTGGGGTCGATGCTAGGCATGTCACTATAAGTCCAAGCAAAGGCCTTGCTATGGTCAGAGAGGAACTGGATATAGTCAAGCTGCTCTTGAGCATCTAAAGATTGGCCAATATTTAAGACATAAGGAACATTAGAAGAAGGAAGGTTGATGTCAATGGTTGATTCATTTAACATAACCTGGGTCTCATAAGGGAGGGAGCACTGGAGGAAAGAGTCATCGGTGCCCATGTAAGAAAGAATGGCATCATCATCAATACAGTGGACAGTGTGAATGGTCACCGACTCATCTTCTATCATGCTGGGAAAAATGAGAGGGAGAGACCTGGACACCCCATTTAGCTGATAAGTCAGGGTTTCCAAGTAGATGGTGCTTATGCAAAAAAAAACTAAGAGGAATGGAAACCATCGACTCCGTAGGTGGAGGAAGAATGGGCGAGCGTGGAGGAGATTGGTCAATGGTTGGTTTGGGACAAAGGTCTACAGGGTCTTGAGTGGGGTCTTGATATCCCAGGCCATACCATTTTTTGGCATTGTCATCATTGAGTGGCTCGATGGGCTGATGGGAGCCCTGCTCATAGCGTCCGAAACCAAAACCCTTCCATGCACACCTATAAAGGTAAGTGTGTGCAAAGGTGGGATTGCCAAGAAATGAGAAGTCTGATGTGAAAGGTTGAGGTGAAGAAAGAGGATTGCCATCAGTAGGAGCTTGATTGAGCCCCCCATAGACAAGGTTGGTTTGGAGATGAGGAGGACCATAAGGCATGATCATCTCGATCCAATGGTCATAACTAGGGCTATGATGAAGGCGTCCATACTCTTGTGGAGTTTGGAACATGTCTAAGGTCAGCAAGTGATACTCCCCCAATGAAATTCTTTGGAAGATGTCTTCCATGGGGTCTGTGGTCATCACTTAAAGGGGAGGTGTGAGGGTGACTGCCTATTGCAAACTAGTCAAAGCTTCCACGAATGGAGGCAGTGCCGGGATTGATGGCTTGATAGGAATGAGGACGTCATTTGGATGGTAGGTGGTGTTACAAGTTTTGAAGGGTGAAGGGTCAGCGGGAATGGTGTGGACTTGCCCATCATGCTCGAATTTCACACAATGGTGCAGGGTGGAGGGGACACAGGCCATGGTGCAGATCCAGGGTCGGCCCAGTAACATGTTGTATTGAAACTCTCCTTTGATGATATAGAAAAGCTCCAAGACTATGCGTGCACCAACATGGATGTGAAGGACGACTGTGCCAATGGTCGTGGCAGTGGTGTCATTAAAGGAGCGCAAGATTGCGTCAGTTTTGGAGATGCAATTCTTGGGAAGAGCCAACTGATCAAAGACATGGGTGGAGATAATGTTGATGTTGGCACCTCCATTGATCATAATGTGTTTAATGTGTGTTTGATCAACATAGGCAGTGATGAAGAGGGCGGCGTCCTGATCTTCCATGTTAGATGTGGGAATCTCAGAATCACTGAATGTGATGGAGGCAATAGGGGCTAAAGAGTGGACAAGGGCAGCAAGTGGTTGGGGGTCCTCAGGTTGGACCTCCGTTACCTGTAGGGCTCTGATGAGGGCCTGACGATGCTGAGGTGAGGTTTGGATGAGGTCATAAAGGGACATCTTCACGGGTGTCTGGTGAAGCTGTTTCAACATGGAGTCATGAATTGCCCCTGAAGAGGAAGAAGAAGAGGGTTGAGGCACGCCAAGGATAGAAATCTTAGGCTTGGGTGGTTGAGGTGGATTGATAAAAGGGTAGGTCTAAGGAATGGCAGCTTTTTCTTTCACCTTGTCTTTTTGTGACCTAGTGGTTATGTGAATGGCATTGATTTCAAAGATAGGAGGTGAAGGAGATAAAGGGGTTGTAACCTGTTGATGAGATGTTGATGGGTTTGAAGAGGTTGGAGGGTTATGAGAAGGAGTCAGGGTTCGGTCGAGAGTGTCCTCAAAGAGAAGAGTGTCTTTCTCTAGATAGCGATGAATGATAGCCTTGAGGGCACAACAAGTCTCAATATTGTGTCTTGGCGTATGATGGTATAAGCAAATCTTCATGTCGTCAAACCAGGAGGGCTTAGACCCGAGGGGTTGGAAAGGCCTGATGGGTGGAAGAGTTATGCTAGAAGTCTACAAAATTCAGTGCAAGATCAAAGAGTATGAGCCTACTAAAGGGTCTGTGCTCGTCGATGTGTGCGATGCTAGTGACTTTTGCTTGGGCGGAGTTGGAGGAGGCTTCAGTACCACCTTCTGGGTTGATGGTGCGGTGATAGGCAGAGACGTTACTTTCTTCATGAGAGGTACCACCCTTTTGGGAGAGGTTAGGCTAGAGGTAGGCAAAGGAAGTAGAGGAGGCAACTGGTTTTGATTAGAGGTATGAGTGGGGAGGACTTTGGTCAAGGTCGAAGGATGAGGGCCCAAAATGGAGGGCAATGGTGACAAGGGAGGAGGAGTTCACCTCTGTGGTTTGGCAGTCTTCTTTGACTTGATTTGAAGACTACTATTGGTTGAGGTCTGGTCTAAGTCCACCTTCACTTGTGGATGAGTGAGGTTGGAGACAGGGTGAACACCGAGTGACTTGATTGGTTTAGATGGGGTAGATGAGAGTTTCGGTCCTGATGTAGTTGATTGAGGTGTAGACAGTCTAGAAGTGGAAGTCTAGTTTTTGTTGAGAGTCTTGGGAGATTCTGCCATGGGAGGATTAGCAGTATGAGATGAGAGGGCACGGGCATGTTGAAGAGCTGTGAGACGCTCCCACAATACCTGATGCTCCACTTTCCTTGAAGGGAGAATTTTAAGTTTCTCCACTAATTAGGAAAATGGCTGAGAAGTTGTTGGATGAGGTTTGGGTTCTTGAGAAGATGTTGACGGTTGTGGGACCAAAGGTGTGGTATTCTCGACCCCAAGGCATGATGAAGTCGTGATAGGTTCGTCCTTGGTTGGAGATGAAGGAGAGATAGGTTCTTCCCTGGGTGGAGAAGAAACTGGAGAATGAGGCTCCTCAAGCAGGTAAAGGGAAGGGATGATTGTGCCCTCCACTTGTGGTCAAGGAGTAGGAAGGGTTGGGTCCTCCATGGGCAGCAAGAAGGAGGATGGTGAAACCAGTGGTGATGGTAAGGTTGAGGCATCCTCCAAGATGAGAGAGGTTGATGGAGAACTAACCAGAGAAAGAGGTTCATCCACATGTGATGGACTAATGGATGGACTCACCTCTTGAGGTTGGTCGGAAATGAAGGGCGAGACCGTATTGACTGTTTGAATGTTGTGTTCATGAATGTCATCAATCAAGGTCTGGACATGGTTTTGAGTTGGTGGATGATTGGGGAATGGTTGTTTGAAGATGTCGATACCCTAATTAGGTGGTGCATTGGGATTGTCTACGATGAGGTCACCCTTTTCAAGCATGTCTTGGATTATGTTTTTAAGGGTTTTACAGTTGCCCGTGTCATGGCCTTTAACACGGTGGTAGTTACAGAAGTCATTTTCCCTATACCACATAGGGATGGCGCGTGAGGGATCAAATTTTGGAGGTGGTCGGATCTGGGGGAGATTGAGGACCCCCTATTTGACGAGTTTTTCTAACACAAACGTGTATGATTCTCTGAGTGGAGTATACTGTCATTATACGTATCTCTACTGGAATTGGCGGCTGATGCTTTGGGACGTGGATGGTTCAAGCTGGTTAGTTAAAGGAGAAGATGAGGAAGATCTAACGACCACATCATTTGCTGAAGCTTTAGATTTAGGATTGGATGAGGAAGGCTTAGAAGAGGGGTCATTGGTATTGGAGTTGGGATTCTTGCTCTGCAACTTGACTTTATTCTCCTCGATGGCACGTAACTCAAGTTTCTGGGCCATCCTGAAGGCTTCGTCAAAAGTGCGGAAGGTCTGAACCCTTAAGGTGGAAGAAATATGTTTGGCACAGGCTTGGGAGAAAATTTCAATAAGTTCGGGTTGGGGTAAGGAAAAGGAGAGTTGATTGATGAGGCCCCTCCATCGAGCAATGAAATCAGTAATGAATTCATCCTCAAATTGGCGGATAGAATAGAGGTCTGTGATTGAGACCTTCTTGGTGATGTTGATAGAGAAATGATCAAGGAAGAGCTGGGCCAGCTGAGTGAACGTGAAGAGGGAATGGCTAGCAAGGGAGCTGTACCAGTCAAGCGCAGCACCTGAGAGAGACATAGGAAATGTACGTAAAAGCAATGCATCATCATGGGCGATAAGGTAACAGGCATGTTTGAATGCTCGTAAGTGTTGTTGTGGGTCTTCCTTGCTTTGAAAATGAGAAAACTTAGGAAGTTCCCATTGGCTGGGATATGGCTTGATCGGGACAAAAGGATGAATCGGCTCATTGCAAATTTGTTCGTATGAGAGAGTATTGTGTGAGCTAGAAATGGAGGTCTCTAGGCTAGACATCTTGTCCATCATCATTTTGATGATAACTACTGATGGATTGGTGGGTGGAGCGCCCCCTAGATTGTAAGGCGCTTGAAAGAGGCTAGAAGAGGCATACGACATAGTTGGTTGTACCAATAAGGGCGCAACGTACGGATGACTAGTCGTAGGGATAGAAGAGGAGACTAAGGATAGTTGGGTAGAAGGCATGGCTAGGCTCGATGTTGCCACGGGAGGTTGGTTAGTGGTAACATGGGCCAATGGATAGGTAGCCACCCTAGTGTTGATAGGAGCAAGGGTAGGTGGAATAGAGACGACTAGATTTTGAAAGGGGGTAGAGAGTGGTTGAGTGGGCTGAGGTTGATAGGGGGCTGAAACCCCAGTGGAAGTGGGCCCAAAGATGGAGGGAGAGGCCACACTTGGATGGTTGGTCAAAGGCTAGTCATTGGTTGAGGCAATAGCCTAGGTGTCTAAAGGTTGAACTATGGACGCTGTTGATATGGCCGCAGTCTCGAGAAGAGAGGTTGGCATTCCATAAATTGGATTGCCCAAGGAGTCTCACATTCGGCTATTCGTGAGATAGTGCTACAAGGCTTTGACGTTGAGGTCCAAGAATCATGTAAAATCTTGGTCCCCTTCTAGGACAATAGGAGTCTGGGTCGGGGATGGTCTAGTAGGAGTTCTTTTAGTCTCTGAGTGGAACTCCATTATAGGACTGGTTATGGATGGGGTAGACAGAAGCGGGTGATGCCTCGCATGATCGACTAGAGCCTTGGCTTGGCTATGATTCAGAACCATTCAAGGCAAGAAAGAATGTACTCACAAGCTCAAACAAGCAGATAAGAATAGAAAAGATGAAGAACACAAGCAGATCCTAAAAAAAAAACCCTAGGAGTAAATTATTAGGATTATAGTGGCTTATGCCTTAGAATATGTGTAGAGGAAGATTGGCTTGTGAGTTGGGTCCTAGAAAAATTAGTCTATGGATGGTTTTGGGTTAGTTATGGTGCTCAAAAGTCTGTGTTAGGTTCCGTACTTGGCCTGGTGCTAAGGAGCAAGCTCCCCTCACTTCACGAGTCCAGTGATAAGCTGGTCTCGCTTAGCCAAAATATACTTCCCCTAGAGATTAGACTCTGCTAGAGAATAGAGTGGGCTTTCCCCTTGGTGATGAAATCCAAGTAAGATCAACGAGATGGGTAAGGTATCTACTGGGTGATGAAATCCCAATCGGGCCTTGTCTCAGGTAAGTTAAGATGTTTGTTTTGGTGCAAGTGGTTCGATCGTGTAACATAAAGTGGACTAGATTAATTCATGATGCGGTTATTAATTACTAGGTGTGGTCTAAGAAATGCAAGCAAATAGAAATGCAATGCAACGTGTTTTAAGCCCAAGTTGAAATGTGAAGTTGGAATGAAAACAAGTTGAGAAAGGGTTGAATAATATGATTTTTGACTAGTCTAGAAGTGCAAGAAAAGAAAGAAAAGTTCTTTTTAGTCCTGCTGATGGTGTCGTTTAGAAGAGACAAAAGAGGTGAAAAGGGAGAAACCTAATGCACCTATATGAAAAGAAAGGAAAAAAGAACCCAAGGAAGGCCCTAGGGTCCCACCGGGCATGCCAGAATGTTTCTACGCTATATTCGCTTTTTACATTCAAAGAAGGAATTAAGAAACTAAGAAGAATGGTCAAGGTTAGATGTTACCTGGATGTAGTCATGCGCACCAAAATCAGACGTTGGAAGGTACTCCTCTTTGGCTGTGGAGGAATGACACCTGCAAAGAAAAAGAGACTAAAACATGAAAAACGTTAGATGAGGAGATGGTGGGCTGTCAAGAAAAAGCTTGATCCTTGAAGTATGAAGACTTCCTTGAGGGATATCAACCCACTGATTAAAAATAGAATATTTGACAGAAACAAAAATAGTGAAAGACAGAATGAAAGAAATAAAATACAAAAAGAAAAATGCGTACCTGATATGCAACAAATTGCTCTACACAGTCTCTGGTGTCGGTCTCTGTGCCGGTGTCGATCAAGGAAGGGTGCCGACATCGGTTAAAGTACCGACGTCGGTAGGGGTAATGACCGGCATCGGTCAAGGTAGCAGTTTTTGGATGGGGTTTGGTCAGGTCTGGACAAGGTTTTAGGATTGTAGAATGGTCTAAAGTTTTTGTCTGTGGGTTAGGGAGCCAGTTTGGGAGTC
This sequence comes from Torreya grandis, assembly GCA_037957365.1. Lineage (NCBI taxonomy): Eukaryota > Viridiplantae > Streptophyta > Pinopsida > Cupressales > Taxaceae > Torreya > Torreya grandis. The sequence continues at coordinate 1,118,780 of JARHVA010000250.1, read as the reverse complement.
AGAGGGATTGTTTGGGGGTTTGTGCAGAAATCTAGGCAGAGTTACAGATGGTATATTCTAGAAAGGGTGGATAGAGGTGATACAGGAGGAAGTCAAGTCGGGTTTGTAATTTGAATCTAAGTCGGGGTGGTAATATCAATTAAAAACAATAACCAGAGAACAAAATGAAAGCATAGAACAAATGCTTACCTGTTACATGCTAAAGATAGAGTAGGAGACATAATTGATGTTGTCAGTATGTTGCAGAGGTTTGATGTAGCAAATCTCCAGCGAGATGACTGAAGCAGAATACCTGTATCGGAGAGAGAGAATACCAGAGATTTGATTGCAGATTGATTGGATGCAAAAGTTGGTTGATCCTCCCGAAGGTCGAGTGAAAGAATGTTTTGAAAGAAGGTCTGATAACCGATCGAGAAACTGATTGGCAACCGAATAACGAATAACGGATAACGAATAATGGATCTTGCATTCGGGTTGAGAACGCAGTATTAAGGATAACCGATGCCAGCAGGACCGCCGATGTCGGCCGAGTAGTGATCGACGTCGACAGATGCAGAATGGGGACAAAGGCTAATTTTAGCTTTCTACTCATTTTGACATGCTGCCAGGGGCAAGGCTCGTGGGAAAATGGTTGACAGGGGTTAAATAGGTGTGGGAGAATAAAATCAGGGTTAAGGGGAGGATGACAAGGGTTAGACACAATTTCGGTGTCTACAACCCCCAAACATGATATATGAGCAATTTAATTGTGTATTTGAACCCTTATTTGATGAGATCATAGAACCCTAGAAATATGAATCAATTACATATATGTATATTTGAGTAAACTTGTGTCTGAATATTTGTGTATTTGAGTAAAAATGTGTATCTAAATATTTGTTTATCTGAGTAAACCTTTGTTTTAGAATATCTTTATATCTAAGTAAATTTGTGTATATAAATATTTGTATAAATGAGTGAACTTGTGCATCTAAATATATATATATATATATATATATATATATATATATATATATATATATATATATATATATCTTAGTAAACTTGTATATTTAAATATCTATATATTTGAGTAAACCTATGTATCTAAATATCTATATATTTGAGTAAACTATGTATCTAGATATCTAAGTAAACATGGGAATCTGAATATCTATATATCTAAGTAAACTTATGTATCTAGATATCTATATGTCTAATTAAAACTATGTATCTAAATATTTATATGTCTAAGTAAGCCCATGTATCTGAACTAATCTATGTAAATAATGTGTATATGTCCCCCTTTTGGTAGGAGAGATAAAATTATGCCAAGGGTGTCTAAAAAAAGTGATATTAGATGGTATGTTAACTATAGTTAGTAGGGGTAATGTTCTTTTTAAGTTTGAATATTTTATCGATTGTGATAGAGTTAGGTTTTTAAATCGGTAGTAGGATAGACCTTTGGTTTATATTGAGTTTGTTAAGGAAATATAGGTTTTGTCATTTTGTAGTGTTGAATTTAATCAAGATATTAGTGGAACTAATATAAGGTGAGGTACATCAGGCTCAAGTCCCATACACAAGAAATGGATAACAAATCAGATTTACAACTATCTAAATATCACATTAGGAATAAATTATATTAATGGGTGAAATTGGCACAAGATCAACCTTAGTAATGTGGAATTTTTAAAATGTGTATTAAATAGGCTAGTTTATTTGTTTAACAACTCATTTTAACCATTTAAATTGATAATGATTGCTTGTTTTAAGATATAGAGTATGGCAAGGATATGAGGAGTGAGTGTGACCTAGTATGAGCAGGTGGAGGTGTAGACACCAGAATTGTGTCTAACCCTTGTCGTCCTCCCCTTAACCCTTGTCGACCATTTTCCCACAAGCCTTGCCCCTGGCAGCATGTCAAAATGAACAGAAAGCTAGAATTAGCCTCTGTCCCCATTCTGCATCTGCCGACACCGGTCACTACTCGATCGACGTCACTGACGTCGGTCACCTTTTCGGCCAACGTCAGCATTCTTGCCGGCGTCGGTCATCCTTAAACTGCATCCATTAATTCATTTCTCAATTCGTTATCCGTTATTCGGTTGCCAATCGGTTTGGCAACCAGTTATCGGACCTATGGCATCAAAACGTTTCTTTGATCCGAACCCCGGAGGGAACGATCAACCAATTTTCTTGCATCCAACTGAATGATCACCATTTTTTTTCTTGCATCCAATCAATCTGTGATCAATCTCTCGTGTCTCTCTCTCCAGTACAAGAATTCTGCTTCGGTCATCTGGCAACACAATGACAACTTCAATCATGTCTCTTATCATGTCTTTAGTGTGTAACAGGTAAGTATCTTGCTCTGTGTTTTTTGTTTTATTCTCAGGTTATTTTTTTATTTACTGTCATCAACTCCTATTTAGACTTAGACTACAGCCTCGAGACCTTATTTCTTCCCGTATCAACTCTATCTACCATTCCAAAATATACAGTCACTCTACCTAGATCCCTGTAAAAACCCCCAAACAATCCTTCTGACTCTTAAACTGACTCCTTAACCCTCAGATACCATTCTGCAACCCTAAAACCTATCCAGACCCTGACCAGACCCGACTGGAACCGACCAGACTCGACCAGACCTGTCCAAGAACTGTTGCCCTGACTGACGCCGGTTATTACCCCGACCGACGCCGGCACTTTAACTAACGTCGGCATTCTTCCCTGATCAACACCGGCACAGAGACCGACACCGGCGACTGTGCAGAGCATTTTGCTACATATCAGGTACGCATTTTATTTTCTATCTTTATTCCTTTCATTCTGTCTTTCACTATTTATATTTCAGTCAAATATTTTGCTTTTTAATCAGTGGGTTGATATCCCTTAAGGAAGTCTTTGTACTTCAGGGATCAAGCATTTGCTTGACAGCCCACCGTCTCTTCGTCTAACGTTTCTTTTGTGTTTAGTCTATTTTTCTTTGCAGGTGTCATTCCTCCACAGCCAAAGAGGGGTACCTTCCAACGTCTGATTTCAGTGTGCATGACCATATCCAGGTATCTTCTAGCCTTGACCATTTCTTTTAGTTTCTTAATTTCTTCTTTGAATGTAGAAAGCGATTTAGCGTAGAAACAGGAGGTGCTTATCTAGGCCATGAAATAATTTACCATGGTAAGGAATCTATCTTTCTTCCCCATTTTTACACATTTAGTATATTTTTAAATCCTTTTTAGTGAAAATTTGGTAGTTTAGGGCCATTCTGAGAAATGTGGTGCTTCTATCTTGAGAAAATCACTAGGTTTTAAAATATAGCACTAGTGTCCTAGGTAGGGCACTACTATTCAACACTATTATCCCATATGAAGCACTAGTGTCCACTAGACAAAGTTTTTTATGTTTGTTGTTTTATGATTATTATATATTTATATGATATTTGATGATATTAATGCTAGATTTGGTTGTATTTTGTAGGTGAATGTGCATATGAGAGAGTTTTGGAGTGGATAAATGATGGTGTCATTATAGTTATTGTATTTGATAGATGAGGATATGGTTGTGGTAGATAAAGCTAGTTTAGGTCACATGGCATCATTGACTCTAATGCCCTGGGATAAACATATGATGGTAACATTATGTGAGAGGTGGAACATAGATACAAGTACATTTTAGTTACCTAATATTGGGCCCCTAACCCATTAAGTAGAGTATTTGTGCCAACATAACTTCCACCTAGGTATGATAGGATCATTTTGTGTAGTGGTTATCCTTTGGGCATTTTTAGCCAGGTAGAGGTTGTAGTGTATACCTTGTGCCAATTGGTAGGAGGATAACTATGTACCAAGTTTTAAGGGCATCTTTAAGGATTTTAAGAGACATGGTAGCTATATCATGAACTTATTAGAGTCATAGAACCAGTGGTTATAATACCAAGTTCCAACTTGACCCTCAACATGCAACTTCCACCCTGATGAAAATTTTCCTAAAGGCTATTTAAGGAGTTTGATCTTGAAGAAGTGGGGACAGGAAGAATTGATTTTATGGACATTAAGGCTCTACTTGTAAGTGCCCAAGCTTTTTTGTGAGCCTATGGGTTGTTAAGTGTAATGAATGAAAATTTTATTATGGATTTTGATTAATTGCAAAGACTATTACATTAAAACATAATCTATCTAGTTTATATGTCTTTTTGTGTTGATAATGGAATGTATATATTTTTAATGTCATACTTTTCATGGAATTATGTTAAGTAATGTTCATGCATGTTACTAGTTAGCATATTTAATAGAGTCCTTTTAAAGTTATATAACATCACCATCATATTTGTATGGAGAATGAATATAGGTTCTACACCAAGTATTCTTATCCTTGTCAAGATCACGTGTCTACATATGATTAGATTGAGTGAAATCAACCTTTTAAAACTTTAAATGCCTATATGAAACTAGGCTTAGTAAACAAAAGGCTTGCACCTATGGATCTACCTAAACCTTTCATTGAATTATTTAAGTCCCCTTTTTAAACCTTGTGCCATGACATAACTAGCCCAATATGGGTCCTGATTCCTTCTCAATTGCACTTTGGGTGAGTTCATAAGGCATGTGTCTTATGTGGATTGATACAAACATATTTGAGTTATTAAATGTTAAGCACAAGGGAAACATCCCATACTTACACCTGGTAGTAATAAATTGAGAACTAACTAAACAATGTTTTCTACAACATTTTAGTTCTATTAATAAAAATTGTGTTGAATTTTGTTACTATGATGGTATGATAGAATGATGTATTGAATTTCTCTCAAAAAAATCAAGTGATGGATTAGATAAGTGTAATATAGTTTTATGCTAAAACATCAAAACTATAATGGACAAAATCCAAGAAGATGGGTTCAAGATAGCCTATATGATGCTCTATACGAGTCTTTTTCTATGAGTTACCTAATCATGTGTACTAGTGGTTGGATACATATTTAACCCATAGAAAAAAAATCTATAGATGGCACTATGAGTGGACAAATGAGTGCCTAGAGAGGCTTGAGATCTTGAATGTAACTTGGACTAGAGTAGTGAATAAATGGTGGTAAGGAACCCTAAATAATTTCATACTTGATTTCATAGTCTCAACATACTCATGCCTTGAGGAAGTGGATTAATATTTTTTTCATGACCTTAGAGGCACATTTGTGATGGATTTCAACACAAAGCTCAAAAGGCTAATGGTGGATTACAGTTTTGAAACTTTGGGGATGGAAGGCTAAAGTCCTTTCACATATGAGCTACATAAAGGGGGAGAAGGGTATGTATAGGTGAGGCATAATGGAAGGGCATGATAAAATTGACATGCAAAAGCTCAGAAGATAGGCCTATAATAAGACATGATGTTGACTGATGGAAGATCTAGAACATGGAAGTTCCAAGAGAACTTGTAGTGAGTGGGAAGGGCATGGGGAAGTATCTCTTGAAATACAACAATGCGAGGATGAGAGATATAATGAAGAAATGAATCAAGCTCAACACTTCAAAGGTATGGAATGTGTTGGGTTCCTATAGAATTTGGTGACTATAGATATTATTGATGCACCTATCCCCTTTAAACCTATGGCACATGCACTAGATCCCCTAATTGAATAAAGTACATAAGTAATTATTGACTTTGTTTATGACTCATATCTTTAGATTTTTTTCAGACTTGGATTATAAATTTGTGATTGAATAGATTATTCCATACAAGGAGGTGAGCACAACTACATTTAGACCACTGGGCACTAGCTCACCACAACATAACTTGAGAAAGAGCATACCAACTTAGATAATGTCAACAATGCAGGGTGGGCAACAACCTATAGGAATTGGTCTGATGCCATAAGCAAGTAGCATAGTTCTAATGACATCAACTACACTAGTATTAATGCTAGGGATAGTGCCTAACCCCATAATTGGAGATGTTAGAGGACCACCTCCAAGATAGGTACTAGAGGGATAATCACATCAAGGAACAACTACCCCTATAATAAATATACTAAGAAATGGTTATACACTTGCCAAAGTATTGAAGCATAGATAATGTCATAGAATATGAAATAAAGTTTGAACTATAGTGGTGCATAAGGCATAACCTAGTCAAAGCATAAGGATACTCAATTTATGACCACTCTACTTGATTGTACCCACACCTAGTATAGAAAATTTGATCCTAACCAAGCCATGACTGACTATGATACCTTAAAGGATGCATTATTGAAAGAATTTAACATTCTAGAGTTTGAAAAATAGAGCATTACCACAATAAAATAAATTACCCAAGGAATCTTAGAGAGTGTAGGCTTGTATGATGTAAGCTTCAAAATTCTCATGTCGAAGCTCTCATATGATATTCACCCTTACTACCATGCAAAATGGTTCATTAGGGGGTTACTCATGTCATTCCAAAGAGCACTTTCCATGAAGACTTTTATTGACCCTCAAAAAGTGATTGAAGCTGATCTTAGAGTTGAGGTAGTCAAAAGTGTAGATATAATGATCAACCCATTTATAGAAGCATAGATTGTATCTATGGCTTCCCAACTCCAATATATTACTATTATCTATTTGCATGATGATTGAAGTGGACTCTGGTGCATCAAACACAAATTAGAAGGCTATAATAATAGAACTAACTACCCATAGAGGGATATGCACACTCTACTTATAAGATACAAAGTCTATTGAGAGGTGCATGATTTTTGTAACTACCCTTTATTCCAATACACTAAGTCAAGACAACCATGTATTTATAGTTGTGTGACAACTTCACCCATTCCACTACTAATTGCCAATTCTTTGAAAAAATGCATAAGAATATGGAAAGAGGCACACGATAGGCCACCATAGTAGTCAGAGGGAAAGATAACCAAGGTAATGAAGGATAAAGCTAATCAAACATGGGATTTGGGATATAAAAAGACACCAAAAGGTGAGGCAAAGAATTCAGTGGTAGATGGTTACCATTGCACTCATGTTATAAGTGTGACTTAATAAACCATTATCAGTGTGACTACCCTACACATCTCATGTGTGGGTATTGTCAAGGGTCATATAAGGTCAAATAATGCCATGACTTATACAAAAATTTGACCCAAGGTAGGACTAGCATATATAATGACACATGCATGATTAGGCATGAGAAAAAGATAGAAGAATGGACCCCAAAGATATAACCTACATTTATAGAGGTAGTCAAGGTATAGATAACTATGTATATCAGATTCACCACTCAATTTCTTGTTGTGCCAGTACCTAAGTTATGCCTAGATTATGAGGATAAGGGTCATAATGAGCACATAATATATCCTAAACCCAAATTTGTGCCATACCTAGACCTTATACACCAAAAATATGTGTTACAGTAGGTTATGAGTGTCATACAAAACCTTTAAAGGGAACTCCAATTAGCACAAGACCTAGAAGTATAAGATGTTGCTTCCTGTAAGAAGTAAGATAGATAAGAAGTTGAATTGTAAGAATTAACTATGATCTTGCACCTCCTATAGATAGAAGGAATGTTTACCTTATTGAAAAAATTATTCTTGGAGTATGCAAGTCAAAATTAAGTTGAGGTCACCACACCATACATAAAAAGGGTGAAATAATTTTAGCATACATAAAATTCAAAGTACAACCAAGAAATCTTGGTGGATGCCACTATTGATAGATGGCTAATTTATGATGTTCTTGTAGACACAGACACCAAGGTTAACATCTTGAGCAAGAATGATTGGGATAAAATGGGTAGACCAAACTTGAGACCCTCCCTTCATGTACTCTTCATGGTAAATAATATTTGGGTATATCTGATCAAAATTATTAAGAGTGTAGTTGTAGATATCATGGGTGCTAAATTTTGCACTAACTTTAAAGTAATAAAGCTAGCAGAGTAGGAAAACTACCCAACACTTCTAGGAAGACCATGGTATTATGTAAAAAATGTAGATATGAACTTCAAGAGGCCCTACATGACATTTGATAATGGAAAGGAGAGGGTAGTTATACCCCTCTCAGATGACCAAGGACCCTCTATATCAAGAGTATAGACATTAAGGATGAAATCAACCATATATATAGCATCATGGCGTAAGGCATTGAGACTCTAAACCCACATAATCAAGGAATATTATCTTGGGAAGATAGAAAATCAACCTCAAACACCACCAATGTTGCTTGTGACTGGTGGGTCAAGGAAGTATATGAGTCTACTAGTTAACAGTGCTACTTGGTGCATGTAAAGGTGCTAAAAATAGTAAGGATAGGTTAGTTACAGATCAATTTTACTTCTAAAATATGGGTCCCTTGTGCCACAAAAATGGGGAAAAAAGTGTTTCACCTTAGTAAGGGAAAAATTTTAGTGCTTTCAAGCTATGAAGGGAGTAATCCTATAGAAGACTATGTCTGTGACCTTGAGTCATGCATCCCAAAAGAAGTGGATAGAATGGGTGCACTAGTATACACATTGAAGAGTACTTCCACTTGTTGGTGGGTAGTAAAAAATCATAGTTTGACAAATTGGCAAGATGTGAAGGCAACCATTTGTACTAAATTTAGAAAGAGTAATGAGGATCTAGACATTTTACCCTATTCTAGTGACTCTGACCCTAGTGACCTTTGTGATTAACCAGGGTTGTTTCTCTTATAATGTGATGCCCTTTGGGTTGAATAATGCACTAGTAGTGTTCTCCTGAGTGGTGATCACCACTTTTAAAACTTCATTCAAATGTTCCTCCAAGTATATTTAGATGACTAGATAGTGTATGGCTTAGTGAAAGATCAATATGACAATTTGTGCCTAATGTTTGAAAGGTTTAGGTAGTTGTAAATTTTATTGAACGTCAAGAAGTCTTTTTTCATAATTCTATTTGGAATTTTGCTTGAGCACATCATTTGTAAGGATGGTCTACTCATTGATCTAGCCAAGATTATAATCATCTTCAAATTTAGACCCCATCAATGTAGAAAGATGTTCACATATTTCCTGGGCATTATGAGTATTATAAGAAGTTCATAAGAAATTATGCCAAGATTATATATCCTCTAGAGGAACTCTTATGAAAGGATGACCCATTATATTAGGCTGCAACATAATAAGATGCTTTTGAGACCCTCAATCTCAAATTAGCAATTTTGTCGATACTATAATTTATTGAATGGATAACTCCCTTCCATGTCCATGTCGATGCATCTAGTACTATAATTGGTGACACTCTCATGCAACTAGGTGAAGGTAAAATGGATCATCCCATTTCTTTTGAAATCAATAATCTAACCAAGGTAGAATAAAACTACACCACAATTGAGTGCAAGGCACTTACCATGGTCTACACCTTGTAAAAGTTTTGATAATATTTGTTGAAAACCCTATTAATTTTATTCATTGATCATAAGACACTTAAGTATTGGTAAATAAACCTATTTTACATAGCCACATTTGTCAATGGATTATTTTATTCTAATAATTCCAATTTTTTGTGGTGGTGAATCTTGTAAAATAAAACTCAGGCTTAGACCATCTATCCCACATTAACTCTGGTGATATGGAAACACCAATAAAAGATGATATTCTTGATGCATAACTTTATAGGGTTCATTGTGTCCCAAAGGACTTGGTATAAATTATTGCATTCTTGACCTCTAGATCTGCATCTTAGACCATGATGGCTAAGGAGAAAAAGTAGCTTATGATTCATGCCACCCCTTATCAACTCATTGGTGGGGAATTTTCTAAACTAAGCCATGATGAAGTCATGTACCAATGTGTCCTAGAACATGAATGAGACTCAATACTATAAGAGGTGTATGAGGGGATTAATAGAGGCCATTATGTTGTGTATACTATGGTGTATAAGGTACTATAATTAGGCTTATGGTGGTTAAATTTGTTTCATAATACAAAATAATATGCCAAAGCATGTGACATCTACCATCACATATAGAAACCAACCCATCAAGATGAGATGCCTCTCATTCCCATCCTTGCCTAGGTGCCATTTGAAAATGGACCATTAACTTTATTAGGCCTATTACTCCCACAATAAGGCAAAAAGGTGCAAGGTACATTCTAGATACCATAAATTACTTCACTAAGTGGGCTGAAGTAGTGTTGACCAAAGATTGTATAGCTATCACAACAACAAGATTCATCTAGGAGAATATCATTAGTCGCTATAGATGATTACTTAGTTTGAGTAGTGACCATGGTATGCACTTCATCAACAAAAAAAAATTATATCCTACTGACTAAATATATGGTGGTTCACCATAAAAAGACACCTACCATCCCCAAGTTAATGGTACTACAAATTCATTTAATAAAATATTAGATCTGTGACTCACCAAAATATGTGACATTGGTCACAAGGATTGGGATGATTTTGTGTCTATAGTATTGTTGGCCTATCACACTATGTACAAGAACCTGAATAAGGCTATACCATTTTAATTGGTGTTTAGATTAGAGGCTATTTTACATATGGAATTATAATTTCCCTCATTGTGTATAATGCATATTGGTTGATTAGATGACCATGAATCTTTAAGTGCATACTAGAAATACCTAGATTGCCTAGATGAAACACATGCTCAAGCATGGTGGAGCTAGCAAATATAAAATGTGTGCCAAAAGGTATGGAATGATAAGAAAATCAAGCACAAGGTATTTACAAAAGGTGTACTAGTCTTTTTATATGACTCTAAGTAACTTAGGCACCCAAGTAAGTTGCAGATTAGGTGGATGGGACCTTATGTTATCCATAGTATGTTGGAGATTAGTGCATGCAAGTTTCACATGTAAGCTAGTGAAATGATCTCTAGAAATTTCAATGACAGCCAATTAAAGCTATACAGCCACAAAGATGGAATTTATGCCATCTAAAACCAATTTTCTAGTCACAAGTCAATTGCTTTCCTTGCTTTCCTTGACCATAATAAAATTGGTGCTAGCCAAATCTTTCATTATGTTTATTTCTTTTGTTTTGGGTGAATTAGTGTGACACTTAGAATCCCATATGAGAATTCTTCTAGTGCTTATACACACATAAATTTAGTGAAGTGCCTAAGGCCAACCACCTAAGTTTTTGGGCACATGGGAATTTTTATAGGTTCAGAAAACTATAAGTACAAATTGACAAAGGAAGGTGTATAAAATGTTCATGCATAAGAAATCAAGAGGAGACAATGATATTCTAGAGTACTAGCACTAGGATTTGTATGGGATAGGGTAGGCTAAAGCAAGAGACATGAAAGCAAAGAGAAAGTGAATAAGAAAGAGAGGTACACTTGGAAGGAAGTGAAACACAGAAAAGAGATAGAACCAAGTAGGTTGAATCACATGCATGTGAAGTGTTGTGCGTAGGTTGCCATAAAAATGGTGAAGGTCATGCTAATTTAAATTAAACACAAGAGAATGGACATTATGATAGCTGGCACCAACCCAACGATTGGTTAGAAGTGACCATTTGAATTACCTGTCACTTCATCAAATAAACCATTATCAAAGTTAATGCTATGGTGGTATAATAATAAAGATCCATAATAAATGAGCAGTTGGTGACACAGTTTAGCAAATTTCATATGTTTAGTAGATTTCAATAAATCCACACACCATTAGCCATCAATGTAGTAGCTAATAACATCATATAAAAGAGTAAATGGCTAAGGTAGTAGGGTTACTATCATTTTAAGAGTTTTGATCAGAGCAAAGAGCCAAAGATATTAAACTTGAAAGACACTACCAAAAAAAGAACTAGTCATCCACAACCTCCCCAAGTGAGAATGAAAAAACACAAACAAGATCGCATTTTACCTTGAGTTGAAAAAGAGGTGAGTGGAGAGAAGTTGATAGAGAAACATGGGAGTATAAGTTTAGCAGAATAACTAGTCTACCATTAATGAGGTATGAATCTTGAGATTCAAATGCATAATCGCATTTCCTAGAGCCAAAGATATTAAAATTGAAAGACACTACCCAAGAAAGAACTAGTCATCCAAAACCTCCCTAAGTGATAATGAAAGACCACAAACAAGATTGCATTCTACCTTGAGTTGAAAAGGAGGTGAGTGGAGAGAAGTTGATAGAGAAACATGGGAGTAGAAGTTTAGCCGAACAACCAGTCTACCATTAATGAGGAATGAATCTTGAGATTCAAATGCACAATCACATTTCCTAGTACTATGAAGAAGTTCTAAGAATATTTCTAGGATTTAGTAGAATCAACCAGTCATATTTCAATAGCATCAAGTTTAGGATGGGAAAGAAAAGGATAATCACATATCTATCATAGGAGCATAAGAACATAAAAAAAGTATGGGTAGTGAGAGAAGAAACCACCATGAAATTAGAGGTGTAATTGGTGGAAGGCATGAGCATCACAAAATTAGATCTAGAAGCAAGTGTGAAACTTGCCTATAGAGAAATAGAATACCCCCTGGGGTCATGGTGGGGGAGAAGTAGGTGTCCTTTGCACATATGTACAAACTGAAGGACTATAACCATTGGACATGAATTAATGTACAAGATTTAAACAAGAACTAGATGGTAGGCATGGGGAAGGAGTCAAAGGTATGCACCACACTCTTTGATGTCTCCATTAGAGACAAATTGGCAACCATATGCATCACACAACTATTTGAGATACTAGGTTTTGATAATCTAAAATACTTGGTGCATTTCCTCTTCTCAAGTGTACATGGAGACTAATTCTACTTTGTAAGACAATGTATGAGGATCTTGGTGAGCCTCATTAGCATAATCATGGGGCTATTTGGCATAAGGGTGGACATATAAGAAATTATGGAGGATGAGGTGAAGGTTAAAAAGGTTTTAAAGCTCTTGGGATACTAAAATTTAGGGTTTTCATTCCCCTTTAATGATATCCAAAACCATGACATAAGGGTAGAGGTGCACCTTATTAGTGCCAAACTATGCCCTAATAGCTAGTTGTCTGATATTAGGAAGACCTTTCCATGCATTTCCCACCACATGGTGTAAGGTGTGAAATTTAACATCTCCAAGTTCATTTCTAAAGAGATAGTCAAGGATGAGTAAGAGTGTTATTGAGCACATGAAGCCTTATAATGGGGTATATGTTGATTCTAGTAGTAATGGAGGAGATAGGTATGGTGGATGGTGATGATGACCACCTATGGGTGTTCCCACCTAACCATGAGTCCCTTACAATGAATTATTGAGAATTCATTTTCCCATCTAGCTTCTCATAAAAGTATAAAACAAGGGTGTAAGGGTGGTTTGAGAGGTACATAAAAGACTTTGGGAAGGAGTGGCACATCCCTCAAGAGCTTCCCAAATAACTGGTGGGAATGGAAACCTTTGCCATGATGCAACACTTCTTTGTGGTGCACCTAGTGCTCACATATGAAAACTTATTAGGGTGTCTATGGTTGCCTTACATGTTATTATCCAAGTATTTCATGATAGTACTGAGGATAATCCCTAATCTACATTAGCTTGAGATCTTAGTCAAGACTATGGATCATGATAGAAGTAAGATGAGGTACCAGTTTGTGTGCCCTAAACCCAAGGCCACCAAAGATGAGGAAGATGAAAATGATAGGACAAACATCCATCCCATCCATAGGGTAATAATATATGAGAGGATATTTAACCTTTATTATGAACTAAAGCTATATAAGAAGGTTAGTGATCCTAGAAAGGATGATGATCTCCCCCTCTTAGTCAGTGATGAAGGGAAGGCCATATTGAAGTTACAAGAAATGGATTGAGAAGCCAGAAGAGATCATGAAGCACATTTAGTTAAAGATTACCTTTGAAGAACCAATTTCACCCCCAATCCTGAAGAAACAGATGACCTCCATGCAAGAGACTTATTCTTCTATCAAGAAGCCAAAGGAAAATACCAAGGGACTGATAGCATTCCCTACTATAACTCTTGTAGATATGGAGAGAGAGGTGAGCCTCACACCCATAATAGAGGAATAAATTGAAGAAGTCTGAGTGAGGACCTATATCCTCTAGATAGCAAAAGGAGAGGATGAGATCAACACTGAGAATGTGTAGGAATCCCTATAAATCAACATGACCACTGTACTTTAGGTAACAAAAGAAATGGTGAGCCTCACATCTAACACCACCCTATTAATAATCCCTCTAAGAAAACCAACATCAACATCTAGCAAGGAGGCCTCCCCACCACTTCATTAAATATTCATGGAGAAAAGAGTGGCTTGGAAGAAGATTGGATTGAGAAAAAAGGATATCAACATGGCTTTGGCACTTGAAGAGAAGAAGAGGCTTGAATGAGAGAAGAAAATGCCAAGTTCAAGAAAAGGGCCCTAAAGGTTCATGAAAGTACATGACCAACAATTCAAGTGGTCAGACAAGTGCCCTAGTGACCCCACCAATAAGGAAAAATAAGCTACATAAGAGGCATGCCCAAGTAGTGAAGGGGTACCTAAACAAAAATAAGGTGATACTGACATCTTAAAATAACAAAAAAAGATAGTGGAGGATCCCCAGTAGAAACAAGGTGACATTAGAACCAAAGGAATTACCCTAGAGGCAAGTATTGAAAAACCCTATGATGAGGAAATGGATGAGGGGGATAAGTTTGATGAAGCAACCACAAATAATCAAACACGTGAGTCCTTAGAGGGGAGTAATGAAAAGAGTGGTGGTGTCAATGAAGAGGAGGAAGTACATATTGAAAAGGCCATCATTAAAAAAGATGAAAAAGATCTAAATATAAGGGAGATAACATAGAAAGGATGGGTAGATGAATATCTCTACATGTATGACACTATTCCCCCAAGCTACCATGACTAAGACAAATAAACAAATATCATTTATACTAGACCACTATATGGATGAGCCCCAATTTTAGGCACCTAGAGTGACTACTTCGATCCTAAAAGATCCTAAAGAGGGATAAGATTCCCTCCTTATTAACCCTTGTTCCATGAACCCAATCCAATTTGGGAATGCACTGATAAGAATGGCCAAAAAAATTGTGCATCAGAACATCATTAATGATACAAAGGTAAGGAAATGGAAAAGGCTCCTCAAATAACCCAAGGATGAGGCATAGGCTAATAAATTCAAGTTGTAACAACTCTATGAGTTCATGGAAGTGGTCAAGTAATCTCTTCTAATGGTATCAAAACTTTAGACCTTTTAGAGGTCAATAATATTTGTGTTTTGGTGGAGAAAATGCTCCCAAGGTTAAGACTCGAGCCATTTTAGGAAGAAAAAGAAGATCCCAACATCACACTATAGAAAGAGCTAGATGAAAAGTTCTAAGAGGTAAAATACCTCTTCATAAAATTATAGGAGGGTACGAAGGCAACATATGCCATTTTATTAAGCTTCTCTAACTAAGCCTCGATAATAAATGCACACCTAAAGAAGGCTAAGGAAGATAGGGAGAAGCCAATGGAAAAAGTATACTCAAAAAGTAAGTTATATTGGACACAAATCATGGGGAGTATCAATGTACTCAACAACTAGATCAAGGATCAAGAGCAAAAATTAGAAGCATTCTTCCACGCTCTATAGAATAAGGCCTATGAGTAAAGAGAGATCTTATATGGGAGTGTGTAAAAGGCAAAAGCCAATGTCAAGGCCTTCTATAAAGAGATGGAGAAAATTGATGTGATTTTACTCACTATTGCATCTACCAAAATATATAGTGTTATATAAAAAATCAAGATCATCATTTAGGGCTTTGAAGAATTTAACAATAAACTCAAGGAGAATGTGTCTGAATTCTACACTCCCAAGAGCTTGATAGCCTAGACCAAATATGGACTAAAGTTTTTGTATGGGGTAATATTAAGCCCCTAACCCATTAAGTATAGGATTTGTACCAACATAACATCCACCTAGGTGTGAGAGGATCATTTTGTGTAGTGGTTAGCCTTTGAGCATTTTGTATCTAGCTAGAGGTTATAGTGTATACCTTATGCCAGTTGGTAGGTGGATAACTATCTCTTAGGTTTTAAGGGCATTTTCAAGGATTTGAAGAGTTGTGGTAGTTTCAATATCAACTTCACAAAGTCATGGATCTGGTGGTTATGATGGCCAAGTTTTAGCGTATCCCTTAGTGTGCAACTTCGACCCTGGTGAAGATGCTCTTGAAGGATATTTAAATATATCGAGTTAGAAGAGGCAAGGAGAGGAAAAACTATATCAGAGCTTTGGTAAAATGAATTCTCTTTAGACATTGATTTGATGGCCATTAAGGCTTAAGAATAGTATGGAAGCCATTATGGCACCACTTGTAAGTGCCCAAGCTTATTTGTGAGCCTTTGGGTCATTAAATATAATGAAGAGAAACTTTACTATGGATTTTGATTAATGGTGAAGACTATTGCATTAAAATGTAATCTATTTAGTTTATATGTATTTTTGTGTTGATAATTGAATGCATATATTTGTAATGTCATACTTTCCACATAATTATGTTAATTAATGTTCATGCATGTTACTGGTTAGCACCTTTAATGGAGTCAATGTAAACTTCTATGACATTACCATCATATTTGTATAGAGAATGAGTATAGATTTTGTGCTAAGTATTCCTAACCTTGTCAAGATTGCATGTCTACATATGATTAGTTTGAGTGAAAATAGCATTTTGACCCTTCAAGCACCTATATGACACTAGGATTAGTCTATGAAAGGCTTACACCTATGGATCTACCTAAATATTTCATTCAATTATTTAAGTCCCTTTTTTAGACCTTGTACCATGTCATAACTAGCCCAATGTGCACCCTAAATCCTTCTCAGTTACTCTTTGGGTGATTACATAAGGCCTATGCCTTATGTGTATTGATGCTGATGAAGTTGATTGATTAAATTTTGAGTGCAAGGGAAACATTCCATGCTTTCACCTAATAGTAATTAATTGAGAACTAACTAGACAACTTTTTATACAATACCTACTGGGGAGATGACTATCATATTAGAGGATTATTATAGGATCATGAGGTTGTCAATTAATGGTTAGAGAGAAGTGTTATAGGACGCCACTAGTGAATGAGATACAAAGAGGATTTTGATGTATTTTTTAGTGATTCTTGCATGGACTCATTGGGTAGGGAGTAATAGTGATGTATTGTTTCTATTGATTATTATAGTGAATGTTTCATGGTTGTGGAAGTTTTTAGCAATTTTGTTGGCTCCATTTATTGCTATGGATAGGATCATGATCCTATCTTATATAAGATGCATGGGATAGTATAGGATATAGAGGAACATAACACCATATACATGGGGTTGTACTATGCTATCCCACTTTTATCAAGATTTATACCACTTTACTCAAGACATGTGTGTAGGTGGTATTGGGTCTTTTACATCACTACATTATTGGGCCTATGAGCATATATTAGTGAGTATATTGGTATTTCCTTAATATAGTTATTGGGATCACCCCTATATGTTTGTATAGAGGTGGAATGGTATGGAATGCATGCTTAGGAGGAGCATGATGTAGTGTCAATAGGTATTGGATATATTGAAAACTAGAGATACTATCTAGAGACCCTATTGGGGCTATGAGGGATGGCTTGAGGATGGTTCTCAATTAAGATGGGTGCAAGTGATCTGCTAGTTACATGATTATTGGGTCATTATATTTGAGATATTTTAGTATGAGCGAGTGATGTGGAAGTTTGGTGTTATTTAGGAAGTGCCACTAGTAACATTAGTGTGGTTGAGTAGTTTTAAAGCTCTAGTGAGGCTATGGAGTAGGACTAGACCATCAAATATAGATTTGGATCTAATTTTGTTGATATAATAAGATCCGTTCTTGATATACTATATATGGATGATGTACGAGTGACCAATGCTTACATATCATGGTGGAGGGAGCATATATGGGCACCATTATGCCTAGGATGTGGGATCATCATGGAATATGTGTTGGATGTTGAGCCCCTTAGGGATATTAAAGTTAGGTTACCATTGTATATTTGTATGTTATATTTACTTCATTAATTATTTACTTGGGTAGGTATTTGATGTATTGTGTTGGTATGTGTAAGTATAGGTGATGATGAATATTGGGAGAATACCATTGATTTTGTGTTATAAGTACTAACATGCCATATCCGTAATGATGTCATAGATGAAAAACTAATGGAGAGGGCCATATATGTTGTTGACATCCATGCTTAATTGTTTAATCAAGTAACCATCACTAATATGGCATATAGGTGAGTAGATTATGATAGGGATGAGGCACATGAAGAGTTGTAAAGATGAGCTATACCTACATGATGCTTTGGGTGGGGTAGGTAGCTAGATAGTGGATGAATATATACATATACATCAAGAACATTCAAAGGTGATGGTCAATTTAGATGTATTTCAAGAGAGATAAAGAGAGTATATCTAGGTCTCAATCAAGGTCTTAGAGGGATAGTGGAGCCTCTAGTTCTAGTATGGATGTATCAGAGAGTGAGAACAAGGGGGTTGGTCCTAGTGACCAAGCCTGGATTATTGAGTGACTTATAGTATTGTATTGAAACTATGCTCTGAGTTATATATATATATATATATATATATATACATATATACATATATATATATATACATATATATATATATATATATATATACATATACATATATATATATATATATATATATATATATATATATATATATATATATATATATATATATATATATATATATATATATATATATATATATATATGGATGTTTTTTGTTATACGGGCATCATGTATATTAATTTATTGATTTTTAGCATCATGTATTTTGACATGAGTTTGATTATATTCATTGTTTTAAATGGTGATATGGAAATATTTTATGTGTCTAAGTAATGGTAATGGATTATTTATTTATTTGTGAATGTTTAAGTAGACATGTATAGTAGATGAGGAATGTTATTTGTTACTATGGGTGTTATAGGAGTATCATAGGATATATGAGTGTGTATCATGTAACTATGATATGCACTATCTAAACCTAGATGAGATGTTGCACAAGTGACCATACTACTCATGATGTGTTAGTGTAGAAGTAGATTATGTAACTGATACTATTTATGGTATACTACTAGTAGATAGGTGTGGAGAATGTATAGAAAATAGATTAATAAACTATCATAATAAATCTATGATCTGATTTATATGATATCTTGTAAATATATTAATCAACTATTCAATTATGTCCTAATTTTTGTGATCTCTAGCAAATATCTTAATCGACTATTAAACTGTGTCCTAATTTTTGTGATCTCTAGAAAATATCTTAATCAACTGTTGAACTATCATGATTTATAAGATCTCTATAAAATATCTTAATTAGCTATTGAAATGTGTTCTAATTTTTGTGATCTCTAGTAAATAGCTTAATTGGTTATTGAACTATGTCCTAATTTTTTAGATCTGTAGCAAATATCTTAATTTGTTGTTGAACTATGTCCTAATTTCTATGATCTCTGGCAAATATCTTGATCAACTATTAAATTATGTCTTGATTTCTATGATCTATATAAAATATCTATATCTACTATTGAACTATAATTGGGTATTGAATTACTTTCCATTTTTTACCACATTGATATGAGTAGGTGGATCTTTGTGAACTAGTACCATCTATGCTGACTCTTTGGTGTATGAGATCTCTCATAAGTAGGTGTCCTAGAAACCACATGGCTCATACAATGAGTAACTAATGGATCCTTAAAAATAACATCAAAAGATAATTTAGTTGTAGAGGAGTGTGATCTAGGAGGTTGTGGATATTGATATCTTGATGCCCCCTGTGTAGATGTTATAATACCTCTATCGACATAATATTAAATATGATCTCAGAGTGCATAATAGTTATTATCTAAATTTCCATTTATCTTATGAAAATTTTAATATGGTTAATTTTTTATCCTATGTAGATGGTGTGATATAAGGTGATGAGTGGAAGGAAATGTGATCATATCTTTATATAATAATGTAAGATATAATGAGGCTTATCTCTATCCAAAAATCATATATCCTCTCTATTGGTGTTTAGTGCTCTACTCACTTTAGGAGGTGCTATGTGAAGTGGTTATTTGACCTTGTTGAGTATATTTATTGGTTATTTATATTCCAAATATTTTATAATAACAATTGGAGTGTGTTCCTATACCATATCAGATGACTATGGTTGTGGGAAATCTACATCCAAATTTGCCTCTAAATGTGTCTCAGTCCCAAATTTTTTCTAATCCCATAGCTATGTAACATAGATGTATGAATTATTTAGATGTATCATATATAAATTTATCTTTAAGAGGAAGAATGAGGCCTCTATCAAAAAAAAATATACTTATAAATCTGTTAGTTGGTAGATCAATTGATGCATACATGTTTTGAATCTTAGAATGTATTTATTCACTATTTCTAACTGGCCATGGTGTAGTGAAGGCAAACTCTCATATGTGAATTGAGGACCCTTGTTATGAACATAATGCATGAGAAATACCTCTTATAACTCATCATATGTGTATAATGAACCACTAGGGAGTGGATGATGAAACCACTTTATTTCCCAGTCTTCTAAAGTCCTAGGAAATAACTATAAGAGAATCAAACTGCTAGTGACATGTGCCATAGTTTTCCTATAAGCTTTGAGATGAAAGTATGGATCTCCATGTCCATAAAAATTTGGTAATACTGATATCTATAATATTAAGGGAAACATTGCACTGAAAATTTTGTGTAGGATGGGATTATTATGGATGGCATTGAAATCCTCCCATGAGTGATACACTTTAATCTCCAATGTGAGATGATGTAATTGTTGTTGTAAAGCACCCAAAATATGCATCAAGGATATTACCTATTGTGAAGGCATATGAACATTATCAAGGGGTTAATTTAATTCTTGAGTCTTATTATTAATCTTATCTATTGGTACACTAAATCATAAAATGGTACTAGGTTTACTCTTCGTAACCTTTGGATGGGCAATAGCCTAGACTTGGTTAGAGGGATATAAGATATCACCCTCATGTAAGTTAGGATGAAAAATGGGTTGTACTGTAATAAGGGGAGTTGATGGAGAATCATTGATATATATTTTTCATTAATTTTTAAATAAGTGTCCCTTTTTAATGGGCTAGGAGATACATTATTATCATGTGAATGTAAGTTATATAAAATATAAAAATAAGAATAAGTGTGTGTGTGTGTGTGGTGTTTTGAGTCTTTTAACTAGCATTAGTTTAAACATGAGATATGGGTGAAGTAGGGAGAAAACCATAATTTTTAGACTCAATGTCTTATTTACTAGAATCATAGTGATCATTGTTATTCCAAGGTTCATCAAAATCAAACTTTAATTCACTTGTATAATTAAGAGTATAAGAATTATCATTCAAATGCTCACTAAGAGAGAGAGAGAGAGAGAGAGCAGGAGAATATTTTAGCTTTTTACTACTATGTAATATATCATCATGTGTGGGTGTAATGTAATGCATGTATTCACTAGCTATGTGTGGAGTGATAAGTAGCAAGCATGTATACATTTGACATATTATGACATGTAGGATAAGAGTTGGAGATATTTGCATTATCAACATTTCACAAAGAATCAGTGTGTTGATCTTGGAATGTAAAATAAGGTGATAGAATAATTTCATATAATTTAGTTTATGCATTGGTAAAGGGTGTAATATCATTTTCACATGTTTTTTCAAATTTAAGAAGGGTAAATAAGAGGCATTTCTCTTTTATATGTTGCTTGAGTCATGCAAAATTAGATTTCACTTATTTCACTTATATTATTTTAGTTTGAATAAGGAGGTAGAAAAAGTGGTTTAAAAGCTACAATAACATTGGAAGAAAGCACTAACAATAAGAGGTTCTTTTGGAATTATATTATTGGTTTGATTTTGAGGCGTAGGAGAAGAGGGAGAGGAAAGAGAAGAAAATGCATCTAGTATATCCTCATAAGAACTTTCATTATCATGCTCATAGTAATCCTCATATCCATCATTAAAATAATAATAATCATCATCATTATAAATGAAATCATTATCATGTGCTAATGTGCAATCTTGAAATTTTTTCCATTAATTATTATAATTATGAGAAAAAATCACAAATTCATCATTTGGGTGAGGGATACGAGACTTCTTGGGTGTCATTTTAAACTTTCCAGAGAAGTTAATGTAAATAATGAATAATAATAACATAATAGGTAGAATCTAATATAATATCGATATATGTGAAACTATGGGGAATATTCAGGCCAATGTATAAGAAAAAATAAGATTATACTTGAAACCCTAAAGGCTAGTATTTGTATGTATATGGACCTAGTATGTGGATCTAGGGTTTGATAGGGTTATTTGGAAAAAAATTAAATTATATTAAATTAATGAAACCCTAATATATGAATAATTTATATGAGTTAGGTTATGCCAAAAATTAGTAAAAAATAAAAGTTTGTAACCCTAATTTAGTGCACAAAAAATGAAAAAAAATAAATCCTAGGCTAAACTAGGGTTTTAAGAAATATTTAAAGTAAGTTAGGTTCACTAATTATTTTAATAGTTTAAGAATTAGTAAGATGTAAATCCTAGGTTATTAAAGGATTGAGTATAATAATACCTTGAAATAAATATAATAAATAGTTAATTTGACAAGTTCTTCCTAAAATAATAAAGATGGTGAGAAAGTGTACTTATCTAGAAAAAATAAGCATTTCTATAAATCAAGAGGTTAGAATAGGATTGGAGATTAGACAAACATATTTCATTCTATCACTATAATTGAAAATAGGAATCAAACAATAGTTCCTTTATGAGGATAGTAGCACCAATGGTGCTAGTGTCCAATTATGGCAATAGTGTCCTTCTGTAAAAGAGCTACATGAAACTTTTAGAGATGTTGTGAGAGAGTTTTAAAGACCTATAGGAGATTTTGTGACTTATGGAAGTTTGTTTCTGTCACTATTTTAGATGTATGTCTTCAAAAACCTAATTAACACTAGCACACATGAAACAAAAATTAAATAAAGTCTAAAATAAAAGAAAAAAATTAGGTTGTGGGATATTACAATTGCACGGGACAAAACATCTATTATCCTAGCTACTTCTTAAATTAACCAAAATGTTAGGGGTCTCAGATTGCATGTATTTATCCTTTAAGGAATGTGCATAATTAATGCACATGGTACACTATCATGATTTTTATTAGGTTCTTTGATCAAGCATGTAAGTCTAGATGTGATATCTGAGTAATATGTATTATGTTGAGCTATACTACTGACTAGTTTTATGTAATTATGTGCCAAGATAATAAGTTCTAGATTTAAAATCTTTATGAGTATATCTATATACAAGGAACTTTAATTTGAATGTAATACCCTTGTTTCCTATCCAAAAAGATGTAAAGGAGGGATAAAAACATAAGATAAGGCTCAAGGGAGGGTTAAGACCAAAAACACACAAAAAATGACTATTGGATACTAGTGACAAAAGTGGATACTAGAACTAATGGAACTATTGTATAGATAAGGGCACTAGTGTCTTGAGGTCCCAAAATATATTAAAGACTAGGCATAATAGGATAAGGGCCCCTATCACTAGGAAGGGATGACTTAGGACCACTAGGGGTGTTAAAAAAAGGGAAAACAAAATGTAAAAAATATCAAAAGACTCAAAATGACCAAGCAATCAAGAGCTACATTCATCACTAAGACCTTCTTGTGAAAGAGCAATAAAATACATAATACTTATGGTTTATTGACTAAATTAGGGTGTATACACTATGAAAGATGTGGAAATAGTATTTTTAGGAAATAAAGGTTGAAATCCATACCCTATGCCCCCATTAGAAGTATGAAATGTTCTCAAGGGGAGGGTTGTTGGTATTTGGGGATGTCAGATAGCTCTAATAACATGATTAATAGATGGACTTATTTTATCATTTTTTTATTTTTTAGTTTCTAATATGGTTTTTAGGATTTCATAAAAATCTTTAGGGTTTTGATGAATATGCTCATGAAATAAGGCAATTGATTGAAATTTCTCATGATCTATTTGTTCATGGTTTAAATAGACTCATTATTTTCATTATCAAAATATTTTTCTATGATAACCTCATCAGTATGTTTTTTTTCTCAACATTGGTATCATCATGATCTATAAGATTAGGTCCCTCATTATATTTAGACATCTTAGGTAGTAGAATGGAAAACTTAATGTGTTCAATAGGCACACTTTAGAATCTAGGGTTACACCTAGGTTACATGAAAAATAATATAAGTAGGAAATAGAAAACTATAACAATCTAAAACCCTAGCTTCTAAAAAACCTTAAGAAGTAGAAATGTTTACATTCATATGAATCAGGTTCACCAAATGTTTAATGCTAAAAATATAGATTAAGTGGATCTAAGATTAATAATATAGAAATGATGTCATGTCCCCTTTTCAGTTGACATGTTCTGAGTTCATGGTTAGCCTATTATGTGACCCTCGTAGGCTGATAGGATGGTTAGAGGGTCTTGATGGAGATTGGAGTGGCTTCGTTTAGCAGAAATTTTCTAGTTGGCTTTCGTTTGGGCTCGATTGGACATGTATTAAGAGAGATATTAATATTTGATTTATTTAATCAAATATTAATTATTTGGTCTCATTAATAATTAATTATTAATTATTAATTATTTGGTCTAATTTTAAATTAGAAACCCTAATGCTAATTTAAGAAACCCTAATTAGGGCAAGCATATCTTTTGAGGGTATAAGGGTTTCTCATGGAGGCCATTGTGGATTATGCTATTGATTATTGATATTGATTTTGAGAATTTCTTCTGTGAAGACTGAGCCTAGGGTTCAAGGATTCCATTTGCATTGGAGAACATTCCCTCTTCAGTGTGTGCAATTAAGAGGCTGTGGAATATCAGCTGATCTATTGCCAAAGTGAGAGATAGCTTCATCCAGAAGTTATCACAAAATTTCAAGTTTGAGAGATAACTTCACACAAAAGTTATTACAGATATTCCAGGTATTTCTTTATTCTTGTTTTGATTCAATAAATTATACAGCTAGAGATCTTCTGTGCTAAAAATGTATATTTTTAGATCAGGGGTTGAAAACAGGGAAGCGTGCTTAATTGGTAGCCGTACAAAGTCCATACAGATCAACTCAGGAACCAACCTCGGCAGACAGGGGGCTTCCAGTGACCGACATCGATTGACTGAAGACCGACGTCGGTAGAAAGCTGACCTGCAGTGACCGACGTCGGCAGTTTATCAACCGACACTGGCGACTGTGTGTTCAACACAGCAGGCTGAGACCTTCCAGAATCCAATTTTCACTTCCAATTTTGCTAAGTTAGGGGTTTTAAGACTGTATTTCATATTTATATGCATAAGAAAGGACTACAATTGTAATAGTTTAGAAGGACAAGTGATACAATCTTAATTTGTTATTAAGAGACTATATTATTGTGATCATTCTGAATTTATTCAACATAAGTTATATCTTGTTCAGAGTTTTTTTTGTGTTGCTATATTTCTTGTTTGGAGGGGATATTACAGTGGTATCAGAGCTAAATCCTACCATCCTAAGGGTTTGATAGATCTTATGCAGCCACAAGAGTTGGGACCGCACAGGTATAACACACGTAGTAGAGCCTTGCTTGAAGGTACTCAGTTGTTAGATCAGCAGTAGATTATCATGAGTGACAGACGTGAGGGTAGCCCACCCAGGGGCCATAGGTATGATGTTGAACAGGACACCAGAGAATTTCACCGAGCTATGATGACAAGTCAGCAATAGATGAATCAGACACTACAGGCACTCATGACTATGATAAGGGGTATGAATGCACTTGATGGACAGAACGGGGACCAAAGAGATGACAGGAGTGCTACGGTCCATCAGAGACCACAGTACACTCACTCCATAACAGTTGATATACCTACACGCCCTTCATTTGTTCAAGAAGAACCAGAGGCACCAGCAGAGGAGGAGGCAGGGAATTCCCCATTTGCAGATGTTTACATGGCTGCAAATGATGAGTGGGACTTATTACCTCCTCATATTCAAGAGAGAACAACCTTTGATCATTTTTTCAATTTGAGGAGAGAGCACTATAGATTGGCTAGACAGGACAGGAGACCTAGAGTCCAATTCAGTGAGCTGAAGAAGGCTACTGGTAAGCTTTCTTTGACTACCTTTGACGGTAGTGGCAAGATGACATCACAAGCTTGGGTTCATAAGCTTGACACCTTTTTGGCATTGAGACCAATGTCAGAGATAGAGGCCATTAAATATGCCACTTTGCACTTGGATGGAGTAGCACATGATTGGTGGTACCATGGTATGGTAACACTTCAGCATAACCAGGTGACAGAGTACTAGGACTTTGTGGATAGATTGGTTGAGCGGTTTGACAGGAAGAATCCCGAGGTTTACTTTCGAGATCTGGCACAGTTGAGACAAATAGGTAACTTAGAGTCCTTCATTGGGGAGTTTCAGAGATTGGCAGTCATGGTGCCCAATATTTTTGAGCGTAGATTGGTAGTTCTCTTCATGGAGGGATTGACAGAGCCATTGAGAGGGTGGATCAAAGCCTTTGATCCTCCTTCATTATAGGTAGCTATGAAGAAGGTGCGTAGTATAGAGATGGCAGCCCCATCCCATAAATTTAACTTCAAGGGTACTTCTTCATCTAGAGACCATAAGTGCTCCAACACAGATACAGAGAGACCAGATTTTAACATAGATAAATCAGGTGTAAAGAATGACTCAAAGGCCAATCTAGTAGCACCACCTTTGGATTGTGAGGCACTTAATGATCTACGTAGGAAGAAGCTTTGCTTCTACTGCAAGGGTCCATATGATATCCATCACGATTGCCCTTTGAGGCCTAAGGGCAAGGCAAATCGTGTGATGTGGGTCTATTATGAGGATTCTGATTCAGAGGATTCCAAACAACAGAATAGTTCTAAGGGGGCAGAGGTAGAGGCTTTAGGGCCTAAGGTAGAGGCAAAATTAGAGCTTCACATACAGGAGGCACGCCTATCCAGCATTCAGTCGGATGAGTCATTCAGACTCCGTGGAGTTTTGGCAGGGCAGAAGGTTATCACCCTTCTTGATACCGGAGCCACACATAATTTCATAGATGCTAGATTTGTGGCAAAGTGTGGACTCACTACAGAAGATTTTGAGGGCATCAGAGTTAAGGTAGCTGATGTTCACACTCTTAGGTGTGAGCATATGATTAGAGACCTCCCATTGCGCTTGAACAACTATGAGTTCAAGGCTGATTATTATGTGGTAGACATGGGTGATATAGACTTAGTCTTGGGTATGAAGTGGCTTCATTCCTTTGAGGAATTTACTCTTCGTCTCAAGGACATGGAGGTTTGCTTTAATGTTGATGGGAAGACACATGTTCTTAAGGCAATACGGGGCAGCAGCTTCAGATATATGTTTTTTCATCGGATGGAGATGCCTACGCCACCTGACATGATAGAGTGCGATGACGAGTGCACATTGGCACCAACACAAGAGAGATATGAGGATGAGCCTGGTCTTGAGGTGAGTGCAGTTCAGGAGTTATCACATGTGGTAGGGACTCAGCTTGCTGTTATAGCTGGTTCACCGGTTGATACGACTCTTTCTAGCCTTCACAATCCAGATTTAGATATTATTCAGGTACGGAGTTTGCTTGAGTTGCTTGTTGATTTTCATTTATGGATTGGATGTTGGGGTGCTTATCTTAGTACTAGGGATGGACATGGCATGGAGGTTCCATTGATTGATAGTAGGACAGATCATGACTACATTTGGGATCCAGGTGGATTGATGGGTATATCATGAGGCAATTGCTTGAGGGCAAGCAATTCCAGGAGGGGCAGATTGTCATGTCCCCTTTTCATTTGACATGTTCTGAGTTCATGGTTAGCCTATTATGTGACCCTCATAGGCTGATAGGATGGTTAGAGGGTCTTGATGGAGATTGGAGTGGCTTCGTTTAGCAGAAATTTTCTAGTTGGCTTTCGTTTGGGCTCGATTGGACATGTATTAAGAGAGATATTAATATTTGATTTATTTAATCAAATATTAATTATTTGGTCTCATTAATAATTAATTATTAATTATTAATTATTTGGTCTAATTTTAAATTAGAAACCCTAATGCTAATTTAAGAAACCCTAATTAGGGCAAGCATATCTTTTGAGGGTATAAGGGTTTCTCATGGAGGCCATTGTGGATTATGCTATTGATTATTGATATTGATTTTGAGAATTTATTCTGTGAAGACTGAGCCTAGGGTTCAAGGCTTCCATTTGCATTGGAGAACATTCCCTCTTCAGTGTGTGCAATTAAGAGGCTATGGAATATCAGCTGATCTATTGCCAAAGTGAGAGATAGCTTCATCCAGAAGTTATCACAGAATTTCAGGTTTGAGAGATAACTTCACACAGAAGTTATTAAAGATATTCTAGGTATTTCTTTATTCTTGTTTTGATTCAATAAATTATACAGCTAGAGATCTTCTGTGCTAGAAACGTATATTTTCAGATCAGGGGTTGAAAATAGGGAAGCGTGCTTAATTGGCGGCCGTACAAAGTTCGTACAGGTCCTTACAGATCAACTCAGGAACCGACCTCGGTAGACAGAGGGCTTCCAGTGACCGACATCGGTCGACTGAAGACCGACGTCGGTAGAAAGCTGACCTGCAGTGACCGATGTCGGCAGTTTATCAACCGACGCCGACGACTGTGTGTTCGACACAGCAGGCTGAGACCTTCCAGAATCCAATTTTTGCTTCCAGTTTCCAATTTTCGCTTCCAGTTTTGCTAAGTCAGGGTTTTTAAGACTGTATTTCATATTTATATGCATAAGAAAGGACTACAATTGTAATAGTTTAGAAGGACAAGTGATATAATCTTAATTTTTTATTAAGATACTATATTATTGTGATCATTCTGAATTTATTCAACAGAAGTTATATCTTGTTCAGAGTTTTTTTTGTGTTGCTATATTTCCTGTTTGGAGGGGATATTACAAATGAATAAGCACAAGGGTGATAAATGGGTATATAGTAGGTTGATTAGTTGTAAAACTTAGATATAATATATATTAAATTTATTATACTAATATATGCTAAAAATGGAAAGTATAACTATGATAGATATGATAATGACAAATAAATAAAATACTTAGCTAATTTTGATGCTAATATAGATCTAAATTTAGAACAAGTAGGAAGAAAACTAGAAGATTATTGTAGAATAGTCACCAAAATTATGGATTTAATGCATTTATTGCTTTAGACATTTATGTTAGCCTTATATGGATACATCGATGCTAGTGTCTAGGTTAGACACATGTGTCCTATATATCATACTTGCTAGAAAAAGATGTGACCACCTAAATGCTTCTAGGTTTTTTTTCACCTTTGTTCTGGTGAATTTAGATTTAGAGCATGGACTATCACCCCTTGTAAAATAAAAAAACCCTAATCCTTCCTCCTCATAGAGGATATGGGGAAAATGGGGTAGTGGGCACATGGTGTTGAGCTTCCCCAAGTTCCCCTCTAATAATAAGTGTTATGTACATAGATAATACTCTAAATAGGTCCTTAGATTTATGTAGTTATCCCATACATGTTATCTTGTGTGTGTGAATCAATAAATATGTGAAAAAAGGTATAATAATGACCTTGCTTGTAACTTAGAAAATATAGCTCTTGGGATGCTCTTTTAGTACTTCAGACCTATGTATGTGTTGTTCTTATGAGTGATATAGAAATAGGAGACAATAGGGAAGATTTTGTCACTTGAGTGATTGATTGAATTCCTTTTGTAAGTTTTTTTTTGAGTAGGTAAAAATTTTATAAGTGAATAATGAATGAGGGTGACCTTGTATTTATACCAATCCCTTTAGAGAAATAAATTGCATTAAAAGAAATTAGGTTGACCATAAGGATATATTTCATTTGAAAATTATATAACTTTAGGTCACCAAACACTTCCATCAAAGCATGATATTTGCATCGACATAGGTGTCTATCCTATACATAAGTGTGTAGGGAGTAAGAAAATAGGTACAGGCTCAAAACTTGCAAAGATGGAAGATAAATAGTTTTTAAGCATTCTAGGAAAGATAGAAAGTCTGAGTCATCAACATAAGATTGTTTAGATTAAGATATAGGCCAAGGAGCATAAGAAAGATTAGATTCAAGACTTGTATAATCAATAAAGGTCTATAATTTAGAGTAACAACTAAGATTTGAGTTTTCCAAGTGTACAATATTGAGGTGATATCTAATCCAGAAATCATGTTTATAGTTTCATGTGACTTTGATTCAAAATCTTCTTTTTTTCTTTGACTTTCCTTTCTTTTTTTGTTTTCTTTTGGTCTTTCCCACTTTAGGTTAAATCCAACCATCCACCTATCTCAAGTAGGTCTAGAATCATGTCATATCTAAACCATATGAAGTAAATAACTACTTCACTCATCACTATTCCACCACTATGTTATTTATAAAACCCAATACTCTAACACTCATGCCTTGGAGTAGATCTTATTTAATTGATCCCAAAATATAAGAGGGTACCTCATAATATTACTTAGTGTACATAAAAACTACATAAACACAAATTAAATTGGTGTTATAAGGAGGGAACCATTTTCATTTCTTTAAAATATCACTTGAGTTACACTAGATATATCTAAAATACTAACAAGGTCCATCTTAGACACTGGCCTATTATTTCAACCCTTGTAGATCCATAAGCATGCTAGGCTAGATAGAGGCATATAAAGGGGACCCTAAACTCGATCTTCTTCCCAAATTTTAAGAGGTCATATCTCTCTATGTGTGATGGCCCTAGCTTGGTTAGCTGGTTCCATTATTGTCATTCTTAGAGATGTGCATGATTTGCCTAAAAACCCTAAAAAGTGTCTTCCTACCTTCTCTCCCTTAGGAGGTAGTACTTATAAAGAACACATAGAGGCTTTTAATATTGAATTAGGGATACTAAATCTAACCCACAAATATTTGGCATGCATATTCTTCCCTTTTACCTTACAAGATGTTACTTATGACTAGTTCCTTAATATTCTATAAGATTCAATAACCTCTTATAACCTATGTCAAAAAACATTTTATTCATAATTTAGATAAGTCACTAGCCCAAGTGTCATATACCAAAACTTTAAAAGCATGGGAAGAGAGTTTAATGAACCACTTAGAGCCTTTAATGCTAATTTACAAAATATGTATAGCTAAGTTTACAATGACTATAAACCCAATGTTGTGTTATCCCTTTAAATGCACAAGAATTCCTTGGACTTTATGATAACTATCTTTCTCTACAGAACCCATAGTATTACCTCACTACCATTGGCCTATGATAAAGCTATTAATATTAATAGGTAGTTAAATCCTTAGTTACAACCTTTGGATCTAGCCAATATTAGTCCTAATTTTTTATCCGTAAATCCTATTCTAAATGCTAATCAAAATGTATTGGCTCAAAATCATAACCAAGTGTATATAGAATTATTTTTGGCTAATATTCCACCTAAAAAGCACTATAGATTTCTAAATAATTCTATATTTACACCCAATCAATTAAATTAGAACCAATCTTTGATAACAATTAATACTGCTACCACCCAAGGTGCTACTTATGATTCTAAAAAATTAGAATTGGATGTTATCTAAAAAATTAGAATTGGATATTATCCAATAAATGGTGTGGAAGATGAGTAATGAGTGTATAAGCATGAAAAAGTGAATGGGGAACAAGATGGGGAAGAATACTAATTAAAATTTTGCACATAAAAGATATAACATACATTCCAATAGAATTGGAAACAACATGAAATAACCACCACCTAAAAATATGTTTGAAATAAATATCTTCAAAGAACCACTACCTAATTAGTGCTAAGTCCAAAATACAATAAAACATGGTGAGTTAATATAAATATAGTTTTTCACTAATTTTTATAGTTTTTAGAAGGAAATGGACCAAAAAAATATGTTCAAATTAGCTAGAGACATCTTATTCCACTCCTCTAGGTCCTTCTAGCATACCAATGGTCTTTGAGACATATTATTTCCCCTTCCTAATGGAAGATGAGAATGAAACTAAAGATAATACATATTAAATACATTCCTTTAATTAGTTCTAGAGAAATAATTATAACTTTAGGAATAAGTAACATGTTCCTACCTTGACATCTCCAAATATTATTAATATTACTTCTCTAAATCCTAAGGCAAATAATAATCTACCTCCTTCAAAAAGAAATGTTTAGCTATAAAGAATAAAACCACATAGTAAAAATGGATATAATATAGTCAAAGATATGAAGAAGATTAAACAAATATCTATCTTCATGAGAAAGCTTAGATTATTGAGTAAAGATAATTGTTACTCAAATCCTTGACTGGGAGACCATCCATTGACAAATTAAAGGTTGATCACACCAACATGGTTTCCTACAGAGATAAACTTTGGGTACTACTTTTTACTCTATCAAAATGTTTTTTAAGAATGTACATAATTATCTAGTCGACTCAGGTATCTCAGCTAATGTAATGCCTACAATTATAATCAATAAATTGGGTTTAACTCTAGATAAATCCAAAAGAGTGGCCATACATCTAGATAAATACTTTGTGCCATGTATTAGAGAGTTGAAAAGTGTACACATTTATGTTTCCTTTGAATCACATTTATAATAGTATATATATAAACATTCTAGTCAGTGACATTCTTGATGCCTATACCTTGTTATTGAGCCATGATTGTTAAAAGGTGCTAAATGGGTACATGATAATGGACTTATTACATAGGTGTCTGAATTAGAAAGGAGTAGCCAATTATATTAGAATAGACAAAGAATCAAAGATGAAGTACCTAATTACATATTATAATTCCAAAAATAAGAAAACTAACTTTACTTCCTCACATATAGGTGTTTATACTTTTACTATAAAACATTAATCTCATGAATAATAATTTGAAGGTACTTCCTAGTTTTGGAATCTCTATTTTGATGGTGCTATATCTAATCAAGGTTTAGGTGTTGGCATAACATTAATCAACCTAGATGGGAAATAATATCTTGCTGCATACAAATTGAAATTTCATTATACTAAAAACTAGGCTAAGTATGAAGCTCTGATTTAGGACTTAAAATTTGCACTAAAGTACAACATCAAACAGCTATGAGTATTTATAAAAATTTAGAGGCTAATCTTAAGATTCTTTGGTGTGAATAAACCCATATCAACACTTTCATACTCTTATTTTTAATTGTTATTCTTCTTAGGGGATTGCTTCATCCTAAGGCTAATGATTGGGAGTGGTAAGGGCCACTAATGGAGGGCTAATCTTACTCATTTTCTTTTCCCTTAAACATTTACAAAATGGATATTTTTGTTTAGGTTTTATTTATGTAATACATGGAGTTCCATTATGGATATTTGGTCTATGTTTATTGATTGTTAATTAGAAGTTATTTTACTAGTTTATAGTAGCATAAAATTTGGTTTTATACATATATTATACTTAATATATTAGATTGAATATTTAGATGAATATATCTATGTAACATCCACCATTTTTATTCTTAAGATTCCAAATTTTGACCAACACTAAGGATTAATATTGCCTACATTTGACATTGTGCCTTATCAGTGAAGACCTAGTTTTTAGGTCATGGTTTCATCCTTGTTAATTAATGGGCATTATTTTAGGTCTTAAACACACTAAATTATGCATTATGATCTATATATTATGATTGATTTGAACTTCTACTATAAATACTTGTTTAGTGGAAACAATAAGTAATTAATTAATATTTGAGGTCTGTTTTAGACCTTAGCCTTTATCTTACTATATTATTAACTAAACGTCATAAGATTATGACCATGGGCATAAAGGGGATCAATGTTTTAAATTATTTTTTATTCTTTTTTTTTGAAAATTTGTAATGGATCATTATATGTATAAGATAACCTTGTTGTTCACATTCACATAAACTTCCTAATGGCAAGGGCTTGGTATATCAAATCCTTACAATATGGCTCATATATTAAAGGACCATAAAATAAATTAGTTGTAAACAATGAATTTGATATATATATATATATATATATATATATATTAATAATATAATAAAGATTAAATAGTGCCATTTGTGGATAATTTCATGAGTAAACCTTGGGATTTTAACACTAGTGATAATAATGTGTAATTGTATGGTGGGAAATTTTAACCTAGTATTTATAGGTTTAAAATCTATATGAAGAATATATTTTTTATATTATAAATAATTTAAGCCCTAAATTGAGGGAAAACTTTTGTTTAGTTTTGAAATAAAAAGTAAAAAAAAAAAGATACCATAAGCTAGCATAGTTAAAAGGGTTTCAAACCCTAAATAATTTGACCACAAAGGGAAGAAATACGTTTATAAAGGTTAGGGATAATGTGTACTTATTTTTTGAAGTGGTAAAAAATAAGATCATGGTTGAAAATAAGTGGAAAGTGAGGGTTTGACTACCTATTTAAATGAACATGCATTTATTTATTTATTTAATATCATAATTATGTTATTATTGAAATGATCATGTATTTTTTCTAAATGGGCAAAACTTCTAGTGTAATGGTAATTAATTTAGAATTTGGACCATGCACTTATGATAGGGAATAATAACTAATATATTTAAACCTAATCCTTTCAAGAACTCATGTATAAAACTAGAGTTGAAGGGAATAACTTGGGGAATGATTTTATTGAGTATTTCATGGTTTAATAAATAAAAAGAGTCTAGGGAGAATTTTCTAAACATTGTGAGCTAGGGAAAATTTTGGATAAGTTTCCTTGATGATGATTTATTATTTCTAAGCATATATTTAATTTTCCTTACCTATAAGAAATGTGTGAACATATATATTTTTATTTATTTTATCTCTAAAACCATTTGTATGGAAAATTATAAATGGGTGTAATTTACTTATTAGTACTTGTTGAGGAATTTATACATTCCTTTGCCCACGTAAAAGCATTGGCATAGTGGTGTATACACACCTATGTATGATGTGTAGCATGTTTGTTGGACTCTGAAAAGTCTTGGTATATTTTCATGAAAATAAAATGTTGCTTGTATATTGTGACATGATCTTTGCTCTTATTTAATTATTGATAAAAATATGACAATGATATTGGAAGTACTAATGCATCTTTGATGGAATTTTTAACCCTTCTTATGATGGTTTTATGAGTTTTTTCAAAAGAATGAATCATTAATTTTGGAAATTTTGATGTTGGAAAAGGATCGACATGCAACCTATATGTTGATTTCATGTTTTTTTTTCTTTTTAAATATAGATTGATGGAAACTAGAATAATAATTGTTGAGAAGTTGTGTAGAATAACTTCAATGAAATTATTATAAATATTATTTTTTTATTGTCTTTATTTTAGTGTTATGAATTTAGAATGGTAAATTGAATTATTACAATAACTAAATTTATTATGTTATTTGAATAAATTTAATTTTGTATTGTTGATGACATAAAATCAAGATTTGGATTGAGTATTATGAAATGGCCTTGTATAGGCAGAACATAAAAATATGAGCTAAACTGAGCATGGTTTAGATGCATTGACAAACCTTATTATACTCTATGAAATTGCTGACACTTTTACCTAATAAAATTTTATATGAGATATTAAGGAGAGATCCTAATCTTTATTCTTTGGATTTGATAAGGCATGGTGGTTTGCATTAATAATTATTATGTCTATTACTTTATTGAAGATGAGAACAATCAAGCATATAGAATAGGGAATAAGACTTAAGATTAATAATCTTTTGTAGCATCTTGTAATGGATTAGCCTCTAGTCCATGTTTGGTATACGCCATGTTTTGTCTTATTTAGTTCGAATTCATGACATTATTATGACAATAGATGATAGGATGATTTTGGTAAAGATGCAGTAGCTCTCTTACATTGTTTTTATGCTTCATTTGGCTATTTAGTGTTTCATCACTTGGGTAAAATCTTAAAATTTGTATCTTTTGAAAAATGAAAACAAACATGTTTGAGTACCTTTATATAGTAAATAGAGGGTATGTAGTATGTAGATAAGGTTGTGAAATCACCAAATTCCTATTTTTTAATATTTATAATGACATTTACCTAATTACTATAATCTATGCTCTAGAATTCCATAGTAGTAAAAAATTCAATTGTAGGTGATTTTAAACATGCTACCCCTGTTTCCTCAAATACAAATTCTATTAATATATTAGATTGTGATTAGATATACAAAAGGAATTATATATGAGCTATGGTATTAATGGAATAATATACATATACCTTGATATTTTATCTGAGTTACATTTTTCTAGT
Organism: Torreya grandis; assembly: GCA_037957365.1. Classification (NCBI taxonomy): domain Eukaryota; kingdom Viridiplantae; phylum Streptophyta; class Pinopsida; order Cupressales; family Taxaceae; genus Torreya; species Torreya grandis. Next base: position 1,082,366 of record JARHVA010000250.1, on the reverse strand, counting down.
ATAATGCCTTTAAATTTCACCTAAAATTATGATATTTTCATAAAAGGAATGGAGTTTTGAGTCTTAGATAGTGGCCCCTATCATGTTCATGAAATTTACACCCTTAGAATCACGTTCATACATCTATGGGTAGGATAAGTATTAATTACATTTATATATAAATGATGTTATTATGAAATTAACGTCTTACTTAAGTACTTGGTAGGTTTGAACTTGTAACCTCAGTTCTGTTTTGTTGACTATGTAATGTTTGAATTCTAAAATGTATTACCTCTATGTTGTTGAAGGTTGGGATAAAATATGGTTTTTTCTTGTATCATTGAGTATTGATTAAAATTGATTTTTTAACTAAATGAATTAATTAAGTAGATGGTGGGAGTTCTTTTCTAGAATTGGTATGAGTAATAGTAACATTGAACAAGAAGGTTATACATCCATTTTATAAATAGAGCTTAATTACTTCATTATACTAATAATATAGTAATGGATACACCTATTTTCTTGAGAAAATTATATATATATATATATATATATATATATATATATATATATATATATATATATATATATATATATATATATATATATATATATATATATATATATATATATATATATATATATATATATATGAGTTTAAGAATGTGTCCAATGTTTGAATAACTATTCTTTGTAATGTTTTAGTGGGTTGGAATCTTTAATGGTATAGTTATATGAATGACACATAGTGTGTAATCCATTTATTGTAAACTATTAGAAATATCCCTTAGTGGAGTATTATGAAACATGAATTTAATGCATCTAAATATTGACAAACAACACTTGTTATCTATACAAGGTATCTATATGCCCTCTTTAAGAAAAATAATAACAAGAAGTTTTTGTACAATGCCTAAGGGAATTATATGTACATAAATATAAGATTATATCTAAATACCCTTAGACTATATTTGGATAATATAAATTATTTAAATTTGAGTAATAAAAAAACAAATGGGTCCTTAGTAAATAATGATATAATATTTATATCTCAATTATTTGAAATTTTTATTTTACTAAGTAATATACTCAACTTTTAGGCTGATAATAATAGGTTTGAAATGGTGTGACTGTAATATGGAATAGAGTAACTACTTGGAAAAGACTAGAAGTGATTTTGAGGATTATAAATATGAGGTTGGCCACCTTAAGGAATATAGGAAGAAATAAAAATCAAATTTTACCTTTATGGAAGTTTATCTCATTTGTAAACTATATTGAGTGTGTCCTTATGATATTAATGGTTAATGATATTGAAGATTGTGAATAACATGTTTAGGTCTCAATGAAATATATATAACATTAATTTTAGATTTGATTTGACTATGATAAATGTTATTAATATGATGTTTTATTATATAATATGTTTAAATAATTTTTATAATAATCATGTTAAGACTTTAGGTAGTATAATCTACTTGGTATGAACAATTAGAGATGGACTTCAGTAGCATGTTATAGAATGTATACGCTTAAGCCTTTTGTGATTTTTTATTTCCATTAAGTTTAAAATATTTAGCATAAATTATCTTGGTAGTGTGATGGTAAATTTTATTATTCTTGAAAACCTTGACTAAAATGGGATCTTTATTGAAATATAGGTGGTTCATTCCATCTAATCTATAATTGTGAATCTATTAGATTGAACCTATAAGAAACCTAAATCACTAGGGGAAATATAATATTTAAGTCATTAAATCAAGATATAATAAAATTATGGAGTTTTTCTTTAAGAATCAAGAGTATAAAGGCCCTATGGATAATTAATTCATTAAAACACATATAAATAGATGCAAAGTAACATAAATGCTATAGATACGCTTAAAAGTTATACTTCCTTTTTTTAAGGGCTAAACCTTAAGTACCCTACTTACTTCTATTTAATTTTAAAGTAATAAGTTGTATTGAAGATAGATATTGCATGCACCTAATTACCTCTATAACTTAGGAAAAATAGTTTGTTTTTCATGTCATGGATTTTATACTGACAACATGTTGTAACCTTGTGTATTTCCAAGGGATTGACCTCTATTAAATATGAGAGATGTATGGATCAATTCTTAATGATTCTCTATTTAAAGTTAGATAAAGTTTAAAGGTCAACTTATATACTTGAGATAAATATTTTGATGCTATTATTTGAATTGTATACATCATTAGCTCATTTTTAGAAGTAAGTACTAGTAATTTTTCAAGGCTACACAATACTGCAATATTTTTAGGCTTCTAAGGGACAAGTTTTCTAGGTTTTATTTGATTTATTATCATAATACATTTTTAAAAAGTTTGTCTTATTATTTATTAGTTAGCATATATTTATTTGTGTTTAAAGACTAAAAAAGATCTAAAAACTATCTAAACACTTCCAAAAATGGTGAAAAAGTTTTATTTAAATTCATGAAAAACCAACCAACTCAAGATTACATATACCAAAGGTTATACTAAAATACTAATTGCTAATCTATGTATTCTTAGGTGATGTAGTTAGCTCATGCTCCTAGATGTTCACATGTTATAAATGTTCTCTTTTAATTAACATGTTATAAAAATTTAGTATGATTGATAAGGGGTAGAGTGTACTCTACAAAATTAAGGCTAGTATAGTGGGCCCATAACCAGAGGTCTTAGGATCTATTTTTAAACTCTAAGATAGTTATATAAGATATGAATTCCATAATAAGAAATATATAAATTTTGATAAGGCATAAAGGTGGATTGATTTCTTGTCACTTGGAAAAATGTAAAGAATGACATTGTATGAAAATGACTACACATCATGTCACCATGTCACCCCTCAAGAAAAGAAAAAAATAGGGATAGTTTTTACCAAGGATGCTAAAATATATAAGTTATAAATATGATCTATTCTTATCAAACTTTATTTTGTATATGTATTTTTTTAATGAGAAATGGATTACTTGTATGACTTTTTCTGATCTTGACTTTTAACATTTGGCTGAGCTTCATGTGAATTACACTCATGTTTGAGTAGAATAATAAATATCATTGAATTTTTATTTGATTATGATTTTGAGGACTCCATTATTTTTTGAATAGGTATACTTGAATTAATAAGACACCTTAACCTCACTATTAATGGATGTAATAAGAAAGGTTAAGTTAATACTTATTGACATTGTTTACTTTCATTATAGGTCTATGGTTTATTTACTATGAGCAAAGAATAATGTATGTTTATAAATTTTATATCACCTAATCCTTCATACAAGAATTTGAGTACTTATGACTTCCATAACACTTATTTTCATAAATAATTACTTAAACATGGATTAGGTATTGGTTGTATTCTTAAATTAATAAAACTAATTAGAATGCCTAGACATTGTGATATTATTTAACTCAATTATTTTGATCTCGCTTTTAATTTGGAATAATGACCCTATTAGACATCGTGTCACTTGAAATACTGAATGCACCTTTTTTGATCATGACAATGTTATTTTCCAATGATGAATGTTATGAACTTACCTAATAATGGAATATTAAATTATGAGTTATATACTATGTAATTTATTGACTGAGGAAATTTTGGATTATTCTCTTTTAAGGATTGTGTTTAGATACTCATTCTTGTGTGTTGTGAATATGGATGGAAACATACAAGTGACTAAATTAGGACTATACCATAAAAGGAACACTTTCAATTTGACTGGTAAATTACATGAATTATAAATGGTTGTTTGACCGAGTCATAAAATTTTATGATGTGACACAAGAAATGAAAGGTCTTAAATAATGGAATCAATATGTTATACCTTATTTAGAATAACAAACATAGTGGAGAAACTAGACTTGTATGACCTTGCAATCTTGTATGAATTGTCATGTATTAGTCATAGTGGTATTAATTTATTTATAGTAATTAAAATTGATTATGATTGATTGATGTAACTTGAAAAATTTGTTCCTTATTCTGATCATGAAGTATGTTGCATTGAAATTATGACTAAGCCTATAAACTTTATGGGACAGTGTAATGTGGCTTCCTAATACATGAAGATTTTGACATGTTTATATAAATGGAAAATTGAGTTATTTATATGGATTATTTCTAAAGACACTATAATAACCCTGTTATATGAAGTATTAGATACCATGAATTGATATGAGTGTATTTCATTATTTTTAATTATGTTAGTATGAATACTAATGCTATTCCTTGATGGATACCACTTAAATTATTTATTTATATTTTTTGAGGGAACACATGAATACTATGTGGCATTAATACACTCTTTTATGTTATTCAATATATTTAACTAATAATAATATGGTATGATATATAAATTAGGGTTTGATGTGTGGAAATGTGATGGTAAAAATTAATACCTATTCTTTGGTTGAAAATTGTAGACACTACCCATAGTTACCAAACTTTGTTGAAAGCTAGTACGTGAAATGGTAGCTAAACCTTATCAATGATATTGATGGGGTTTAACTAAAATTTTCCATTTTTTTAATAAAATTAGATTGTTTCTAATGGTGGATATGGTCACTTATTTTATGTATGGTTCACTAAACTTAATTGACATTAGCGATATTATTAGTAATATTAATATTAAGTTATTGTTATCATATTAGAATACAATAAACTTTGGATTAGGTAGCAATAGATAACTTATATAAATGATTAGATTATTTGTGCCTTTAGTAATATGACTCAAATGCATAAGCTTTTGAAATTTGTTTATACCAATATTTCATTAAGATGATTAGTAATTGGTTATAATTACATGAATTATGGAGATTGAATAAGGGGTTAGTATAGGTTTAAACCTAATTCAATTTATTGGATGATATCAATTTTGTTTTATTGAAGTTGGAAAGGTGATATTATTAGGTTGTTAATACTAAATAAAATATTAATGTGTATTTTATTTTTTATAACTTAGTGTTTAACCATTTTTTATGTTTTGGGGTTAATGGGATAATAACCCAATAAATTATTCTAAATTAATCCATTTGAATAATTTAGATTCATAATATTTTGATACTTTGTTTATGAAATTATGTTAAATATAGAAAGTATAGTTCTAAGTGGTACTTTGAATGTAGAAACATGAAGAATAAAAAATACTTAGATTATTTATTGATGCATAGGTGGATTTGGTAGTGTAGGTACATGAGAAGACATGATGATGTTCCATAGTAATTCAAAATATTCTAGAATTTACTATCTATCAACCTAGACACTAATTGGGATCTAGACACTACCATGGATGCTTTTATCTTGAATCAATACTTTTGTCTAGTTTGAAATACAATTCCATTTTTAGAATGACCATTTGTACCTTTTAGGGTTCAATTTTTCCTTATAGATTATCAACTTAGATCATGTACATAGTTTTTTGGATATAAATAGTTTGCTCAAAACCATAAATCCTCTAAATTGGGAATGTAACCTTGAAAAATAAGGGTTAATGGCCTTAAGTGAAGTCAATATGACATAAAATACACATCTATCAATGTGTGTTACCAACATAGACATATACTCTGAAGAGGGACTCAAACCAATGTATTTCTCCCCTTATATGGGCTTATGTGTGAAAAATAATGTAATATGATATATACGAGTGCATGTAGTGATCTATCTTGTAACTTGACAAACATTACTCATGGGATATTATTTAAATTATTGAAAATTGTAAGAAGACTACTTCTATGATTAATTTGGAAATATGAAAGATTAGGGTAGTTTTATAAGCTTGACATATGATTTTTTCTTGGTATAAGATAAATGTGTGATTGATTTATACTTGATAATGAATGGTATTTTACTTGTATTTATACCACACCTTTTGAAATTATCTCATAGGAGGGTTAAAATAATATCATAATTTGACCCATAATGTTGAAAAGTTTTCAAATTTGACCATTTATAGGGCTCATACACTAGCATCATGTATGGAACATTAGTGTTGACACTAGTGTCCTAGTCTTGATGGTAGGGTATAGGAGGATTAAAGTTGTTGAAGATATGTAGTTACTAGAGTAGGATATAAATCATGTTTTATGAAAATTATGGGTTACAAGTGATCTGAGTAATAAAAATATCTAGGTCAAACTATAGGATAATAATTTAGGCATAGTGAGATGGCAAACATGAGCCTTTTGGTAGTGGTAAGGTCAAGAACCAAAGGGTTAATCCATGAGTGATATTTTATAAGTTCATAAGACTAGTTTATCGTATATAATTAGATTTGATTATCTACATTTATCCCCCATTTAATATAGTAATACACTAGGTGCAAACACTAAATTTGAATGTATAACACCTTAGCCTTGCACACTGTTGGGTGAATATTTTGTCGATCAGCTAATTGATGAGCAAAATAGTCTCTTCAACCATAGCATAGGGAAATTAGTCAGCCAGATGTGCAGGTTTACTACATCAAAAGGGGACAAATCTCTCCTCTCATCAAGGGGAGGTTCCCTATAGATATGTAGGAGCTATATACTATATATATAAACAAAAAATAACACTCAAGGGTAGGATAAACCATTCGTCTCTCTTTTTTTAGAGATGATGTTTACAAATCAAAGTATAAATCTTGATGAAATGATAGAAGACACTCCTCTTCTTTCAGAAGTGTTGTTTAGTAGACAAAAGAAATATTTTAGGTGATGATAAGTAATTGTAACAGGGTGTAGTAACACAATAGGATGAAATGAGGCACAAAGTCTCCACCTCAACTACCAAAGAGTGAAATATGAAAGACAATGAGGGTAAAAAGTCATCCCAAGGTCTTTTACATAGAAACATAATACAAAGGATAATGAGGGCACAAAGTCATCCCAAGATCCTTTACACATGAATAGAAAAATAGACAAACTAAAGACAATTGTGGCAACACAAAGTCTCTCCACAACCAGCATGAGGACACCTTCCTGATCACTTTCAATAATTCTACTTATTTAATCAAATGGATAAAAAAATGTATTAAGGAAATAGACATAAGAAGAATTTCCCCAATAACCAAGCTATTTCAGCACAAAGTCTGAAAAGTCACTTGTTTTCTTATTCAAATAATGAAATATGATTAATAATCTGAGCTCAAAGTCTCAGTAATGCCTTTCAATTTGGGTAGAGTTTTATTTATGATTACAAACTGAGATATCCCCAAAATAATAAGAGAGTCTAATATATAGTGCTCTAAGAAAGACTTAGGCGCTTTGTTTCACAAAATGTGTTATGATCCATTCAATGCCTTTAATGAATTTTAAATTTTGTCCATGGGCTGTGCTAGAATCAAGCATCGGTCTTTAATATGGGCCACTTGATGTGTTTCTTGATGTGTGTGCAACTATTTGCTTTACTTGATGTATAAAAATGGGCCATGCCATTGAATGTTCATGTTCTTCCAATGTCCACCTGGTGGCTTTACCTTCTAGAAACATATCCTATGCGCGAATATTTCTAATATTTCTCCATTGTTTCCCCTTTCCTTGATGTATTTAATCCTTATCTATGTGATCTGAGCTCTTGGGATATCTCTTTAGTTGGTCACTGAATTTGTTCACAAGATCTATGCCATATTTGAAAATCAATAAATATTTCATTATCTTAAATTTGATGTCTGCAAGGATGTCAATGGTTCAATCACTTCCCTAGTTTAATCACTTTCTTGGTCTTTGATTAAACCATCCCTTTGTCCCGTGTTTTCTTTAATATTTGAACCAATGTTTTCTACCCTCTATAAGGGTACCTATCCTTAGTTCACCACCCTCCACAAGGGAACTTATTCTTTCATCTTTGGGACACTCCTTTGAAACATCCACATTGAACCTTTGAACCTTTGAACCCTTGAACCATTTTGGTTTAAGGTTCAATCACTTCATTCATTCATCTTTCAAGCTTCAAGAATGGTCTATTTTGCTCATCACCTACCCTCGACAAGGGTACTTTGGCTTGTGGGCTTTGGGGCACTCCTTTGAACTGACCACTTGAACCAATTAATTGAACCTTTGAACCTTCCTTTGAAATCATCCATCGCTACCTCTTTATTTGCTTGAGGCTGCTTTCCATTGATCTCAACAAGTGACATGTGGCAGCATCCACTATGAAATAGGTGAGGACACATGACACATTCTGTTGTAACTTTATGAGGGACACGTGGTGGTTTCCACTTAACTTATAAAGGCTTTAGATGTCTTTTGAGAATCTTGCAGAGGATGACACATGGAAGCTTCCTTTGAGCTCTTAGAGACACTATGGAAACATTTGGGACTCTTTTAGATTTACGTGGATGATGACACATGGTGCATTTCATTCAATTTTAGCCACTCACTTGGGACCCACCATAGTCCTTACTCAATAAAAGGAAGAAGCTGTAGATGTTGACACATGGTGACTTCCACTAAGTTTTGTAGATGACACGTGGCATGTTCCACTACTTTGAAAGTTAATAGAAACTATGTCTCAGTAGAAGACACGTGGTCGCTTCCACTACAACTTTATGAGGGACACATGGCACATTTTTAGGTTTTTATTTCCTTGGTGGGTTTTCTATTTCAGTGGACTTTTCCTTTGGATAAAATGTCTAAAGGAATTCTTTCAGATAATTTGTTCGAAGGAAATCTTCCTTTGATTTGCCTCTAATTTCCATCAGGTTTTCTATCAGGCTTTCTTCTCAGGTGAATTCCTTTAGACAAAAAGTCTAAAGGATTCTTTCCTTAACCATTTTGCTACGTTCTTTTCTCAAAAGAGAAATGTGCCCTCTGCAAGGACTTGTTCAAGCATGGAACTATCCTTTGGGTTTTTGTAATGGTCCATCTACTCCTCACCTACCCTCTATAAGGGCTATTTGTCCTTTGGCTTTGACTTAGTCAATTTTCTACCAATCTCAATAGGTGACATGTGGCAACATCCACTATGAAATAGGTGAGGACACATGGCAGCATCCACTTAACTTATAGAGGATTTGGATATCTTTTGAGAGTCCTATGGAAGATGACATGTGGTGGCTTTTGCTAAGCTTTAGAAACACTATAGATACACTTGGGACTCACTTAGATTCATGCAGATGTTGACACTTGGCACACTCCATTTATCTTACAAGGGATATGTGGCAAGTTCCACTACTTTGAGAAGTAGATCATAATATGTCTCAACAGATGACACTTGGCAGCTTCCATAATTTCTTCATGATAGAAAAAATGGCTAAGTGTTGAACCTATTTCTCTCTTGTAGAGTATGTAGAAATTATCCTGTGAAGTCTGTAGAAATGAACTTGTAGAACTGATAGAGTCCATATAAATGAATTGATAGAAATGAGTCTGTAGATTCAAGCCTGTAGAGTCCATAAATTTAATCCTGTAGAGTCCGTAGAAATCTAAAAAAGCTTGAATAATGAAGAATTTGAATGCTTAGAACAATTTTTGAGGAGGGGAGAGAGGATTTTGGTTTGTTAGACCAAAATAATTCAAATGTTGTCCAAAAAATGAGTGATATTTTTGGGGCACAACAATTAGCTCTAATTGGGTAACTTCCTTCAATTGGAATAACTGAGGGGAGTAGAAACCAAAATCTCTAGTGCCTTGAAGTATGCCATTTGGATATGGAGTCATGCTACCCAAAAAGAAAGGTGACAAAAAAAAATGAAAACACAAAAACAAAAATAAAGACTATACAAATATACATATGTACAAGCTGATCTTATCTGATACTTCACAGATTGAAGTGCTCCAAATGCTACCCATTGTAAGGCAGAGAGAAGAGTGTTCCATCTTAATATTTAAATAGGAAGCTATTCTCACCATTGAGCTGATGGATAATAAATGAGCCTCTCTAAAGATAATCAAACTTCCCATGCATCCCCTTTGGTTATCTTTTCTTGTCCCACAATATGACTTGATCTCCAACCTGGAAATCACAGTTTTTTGCCTTCTAGTCAAAGAGCTTCTTCACTAGAATTTGATGGGTAGCAATTTGGTCCACCACCATAGTTCTTTGCTTATCCAGCTTAGTCAAGCACATGATCCTCTTATTGATGGAGCTCTCATATGTCTAATCTTCAATTGCCTTAGCCAATTTTAATGCTGGTAATTCTAAGGTGATTGGTATCTCAGCATTGATACCATAAAGAAGTTGGAAAGGAGACATACCAATTGCTCTCTTTGATGTAATTATATCTACCCACAAAACATCAACCAATGCTTTATGCCATGTCCTTTAGTTGTCATCCACCAGTTTCTTGATGATAGTCATCAGTTTCTTGTTACTTGATTTAGCTTGTCCATTCCCTTATGGAAAGTAATCAGAAGAGTGAGAGAGGTTAATCCCATAGTAGAAATAGAATTGTGTAATCTCTTGGGAAGTGAAACAAGCTAAACTATCAGTAACAATCTTGGTTGGGACCCCAAACCTAGAAATGATATTCTCCTTGAGGAAATTACACACTACTTCTGAAGTAACATGCTTGGTTGGGATAGCTTCCACCCACTTGGTGAAGTAGTTAGTTGTTGTAAGGATATAATCATGTCCAGCACTTGAAGATGGGTTTATAGCTCTAAAAAAATCAATTCCCCATTGCTACAATGGTTCCTCTATGACCACTGGCTTGAGAGGCAAGGAAACTAACTTGGGTCTTCCAACAAACTGTTGGCACAGTTCACATTTTTTTACCCACTTATATGCATCTTGGAAAAGAGTTGGCCAGTAATACCTGGCTCACAAAATTTTATGGGTAGTTATAAGAGCAAACAAGTATCCTCCATAGGCTAGATTATGGAAGGATTTCAAAAGTTGGCTTTGCTGCTCCTTGTCCACACAGCGAAAGAACACTCCAAGGCTCCTCTTGTATAGGCCATTGTCCCAAAGGACAAAATTGGCAGCTTTCAACTTGATAGTCCTCCTTTATTTATAAGATAGGTGAGAAAGACACTCACCATAAGTAAGGAAATGAGCAATACCTGAATACCACTCATTTGTGGTGAAGACAAAGAGGACTGTCAGTGTGTCTTCCACTTCTACTTCTTCATGTTCTATTTCTTCTAGATTGTTATCAATAATTAATTGGCATAGACCTTTTCCACATACCGGCTTTGTTGGCTTGATGACTAGTTCAAACTCCTATATCTTTGCAATCTAATTGCCTCTTTTCATCCCAAACTCCTGTTGAGTTAGTATGGATTTGACCATGGTATCAGGAACCAAGGTAGTAGTGTGAGAATTCAAGATGTAGAAGCGGAAATGCTTGACTACCTTCACCACTACATAAACATGCTTCTCCATATTTGAGTACTTTAGCTCATGAGATTTAAGAGGGTAGCTCATGAAATAAATGGGAGATTCCATAACTTTATTTTTTTGAACCAAAATTGTTGAAAGCGTGTGTTCAGAAGCATAACTCTATATGGTGAATTCTTTGTTGTAGTCTGGGCAAACCAGAATTGGGGCATGGGCAATGGCAGTTTTGATATCTTCAAATGCTGACTTGCCTTCTTAAGTCTAGTTAAAGGTGGCCTTTCCTTTCATCATGTTCACAATGTGTCGAGTCCTCTCAGTAAATTCAGGGATGAACCTTTGTAATAAATTCACCTTTTCAAAGAAAGAGTGAACAACAGTCTTACTTTTAGGTAAGGTAAACTCTTGGATAGACTTGACTCTGTCTGAATCAATGTTTATGCCTTCTTTGGACACAATGTGTCTAAGAATTTTTCCCTCTATTAATCCAAAAACTAACTTCTTGGGATTCAAGGAAATGCCATTTTGGCGGTAGCACTCTAGCACTTATTGCAAGTGGCATAAATGATCTAGGCGATGCTTAGAAAAGATGGTCAAGTCATCAAGATAAACTACAATGAACTTACCCATTTCATCCTTGAAAGCAAGGTCCATTACTCTTTGAAAGGTGGCACCAGCATTTATCAATCCAAAATGCATCTTTTTATATGCAAATGTGCCCTAAGGTGTGGTGAAGGCAATCTTGTGTTAGTTTGTTTCACCAACTTCAACCTGATTATATCCTAAGAAGCCGTCTAGCATTGATAACATCTCCGAACTAGTCACTATCTAAAGCACTTGATCCATGATTGGTAAAGGATAGTTATCCTTTAAAGATAACTGATTTAGATTCCTAAAATCCACATAGATGTGAATTTACCATTTTTTTCTCATAGGTACTATGTTTTCAATCTATGTGGAATGATGGATTGGGAAAATTATCTTGGCATTCAACATTTTTTTTATTTTTAATAGAATAGTACCTGATATCTTTGGATTGTACTACCTAGATTTTTGCTTGTAAGGTATTGAATCATCTTTGAAAGGAATTTCATGGTGAATTTCCTCAGGTTTGAGTGACTTTAGATCATCATACGAATATGCTAAGACATCCATGTATTGGCAGAGTAGAGTAGTGAACTTGAATCTTTCCTCAGGAGTGCAACACTTCCCAATATTTACCATTTTGGGATCTTCTTTGGTACCCAAAATTATTTGATCAAACCCTTGGGAGGAGCTTGAATCCATTTGTTGTTGTTTGATGAATCTGTCATGTTTTTCAAACAACTTCTTGAGGGAAACTAGACCTTTGGGAATTTTATTCCCTTTGAGTTGCAAGAATTCTTCATCTACATCTGAGTTCATTTTAGGAGTTGATTCAAGCTTCTGATGATTACTGCCTTCAAAGTGCAACTATTCAAAGCTATCTCTTTTTTCTAGAAAGGTGATGATTTGGTTGTCATTGTTAAACACCTACCAATGACTGGCATTATCAGATACACTTGGTTAGAAGACTAGCTCGATGGTGTATTTGCCTCCTGTGAAGTCTGGGTGAGGGACTAAGAGAGTTACTAAAATAGCCAGTGCATCAGCTTAGTCATTGAATTCCCTAGGTATGGTAGAGATGTTGAAATCATCAAAGCTTTCAATTTGATCACAAACTAGATTATGATAGTGGTGCAATCTCTCATTTTTGGTTTGGTATAGGTTTCTCACTTGATAAACCACCAACTCGGCATCTCCTTTGGCATGAAGGAGCTTGATGCCTTTATCTCAAGCAGTCTTCAATCCAAGCAATAGATATTCATACTCAGTTATGTTGTTGGTATTGCTGAAATTTAATTTATATGGGTAGGGGAAACTATCTCTTTGAGGAGATATCAACACAATCTCAGCTCCTAAACTGGTAGAGGAACAATTGCCATCAAATTCTAGAATCCATACCTCATTAGACACTAATTTTTTTTTAGATTTTCCTTCATTAGAGAGGGAAGATTCTTCTCCATATGTACTATAACCTACCAATTATTCTAATGTATGGTCTGAGTCAAACTCTAGATTACATTTAGGGACTTCATCAAACACCTCATGAACTTCTTCTGTGGATAAAAAGTAATTACCCATGCCTGAAGACTCAAATAGAATTTGAGCTTTAGGTTTTGATGTTTGAGTGACCACGTATTTTTATTCCTTTTTAAGGAGTAGCCTCTACATGATGCCTTTGATAGGGATCCTCACTTCAAATAGGTCCATACTCAATTCTTTACCAACATCTTTGTAGAAATTTCACCCCAGAAGGATGCCATATGAGGCTGGAACGTCAGCCACCAGAACTGTCATCTTGATTTTTTTGTCTGAGAATGTTGCAAATACAAATTGGGCATCCTTGATTTGTCCCAGTAGAGGTAATTTTTTGTTATCCATGGAGAAACACCTCTCAAATGTCTTGGTTAGTGTGATTCCAAGAGATTCTGCCACCTTGGCAGGCATGATGTTGTCAAATGCTCCTAAGTCTATGATGCAATTGCTTAGTTTGTGACCGTTTATCAATAGGTAAATATAGAAAGGCTCTATTTTCTTAGGGGTAGCTAGAGGAGTAATGATAAGATTATTTATGATGGGCATATTATTTGGGGAATCATGAGTTACCTTCTTAGCATCTTGTCCTATAGGGATAGCTTTATTCTTCACACATTGAACTAACCTATCTAACTGCTCAGGATTAGATTTCAAGAATTCAAATTTAGACATTTGAATTTTGGTCTTCTTGACATGGTTGATTATGTCAAATGACTAAAATGGACTAGGAATAGAGAAAGGCAGTTCATCTTTCTAGTTTTTAGGAGGGGGAGGACTATTCTGTGGAATTGAAGTTAGAGATGTAGGAATGCTTAATGTACTTACCTTTTTATTACTCATAGGTCCTTTGGTTGGAAAGGTAGAGAAGTTACTCATTTGGAAATTGAGATTGTAGGCTAAGAACTTTCCCTTATTATTCCCTTATCAGCTTGCTGGGCTGACTGGTTCTAGGACCGGGTGAATACAACATATGATCCATCAACTGCTTTAGTTTTACTTCTAGGTTCATCCTAGTAATTCAAGAAATCAATGTTGGAGTCACCAGCTAATTCTTCCTAGCCTTTTTTAAGGAGATCAACATCATTTTATTGATTCAATTTAGGTTGGAAAGAGAAATTAGATTCTATTTCGAGATACCCAATTGCTGAATTGGTTGGGGGTGCTTCAATGGAAAGTTTCCCTTGTGGGGGAAGAAGATGATTTGGTTGTCCTTGATTTTTGGCAACATTGCCTTGATATGACTGATTTGGGAATGTACTTCTTGGAATATCCTAATTAGGAGGAATAGACATACCTTGGGCCATTTACCTTTTCAAGGCTAGCAGTTCATTTGCTAGCTTTTGCACCATTTGATCAGTGGTTCCTGTAGATGAGTATTTAGAAGATGAAGAAGATTTACCTCTATTTGGGTCTCTCCTTATCTTTCCTACCAAGATAAGTTCATCTTCTACCTCATTATCCAAATCTTGAGCTGTAGTGAGGTCTATTTGGCTAGCACATCTCAACAAAAACCTCACTTCAGGTAGCTGAGAGTTGATGAAGAAGCACTTGAGATTCTCAGGTGTAGGCTGAGAAATGATAGGAATTCAATTTTTGAGCTTGTCAAACTTAGAAATGAAATCCGTCATAGGCTCATGAGGTTCTTTCTTCATCTATGTGAGCTGGGCTAGTAAGGCATGTGCATCTTCTACAGGCTTAAACTTGGCTTCAAATTTATCTTTAAGTGTATCCCAGTTAGTCACTGATCTAGCCAGCAAATGGTAAAACCAGTCTATAGAAGCACCTTGTAGTGTTTTCATGAAAAGTCTGACTGCCACATCCTCAAATTCCACTCTTATTATGCCACAGGCTATGCTAAAGGCTGCAATGTGTTCACCAGG
Organism: Torreya grandis; assembly: GCA_037957365.1. Classification (NCBI taxonomy): domain Eukaryota; kingdom Viridiplantae; phylum Streptophyta; class Pinopsida; order Cupressales; family Taxaceae; genus Torreya; species Torreya grandis. Next base: position 1,067,123 of record JARHVA010000250.1, on the reverse strand, counting down.
ATGAACCTTCCCATCCCCAAAGAATTTGGAGAAATTTTTTCTTGAGCTACATGGAAATTCATGCAAGGGTGGAGTCAAATTGAATGGGCCAAAAGAGTTACCCCAAGGACCTTGAACTACCATAGTATGACTATAGAAAGGTGGAATAACAAATCTTAGAGGGGTAAGTGTTGGAAAAGATTTATTAATAGTAGAAATGGAGGCTTTACCCAGTAATGGAGACTTGACTTTAGTAGGAGGAAAGCTCCTGGTTCATTGGAGGTGAGATGGTGAAATAAATAGATCAAAATTACTTTGTTGTTCCAACTCAAATGCAAGGTCAACAATACCTTTAGCCCTTTGGCTTCACGTATACCATGGATCTGCCAAATTGTAAAACAAAAATGGGAAAGAACTGACCTTACTTCAGCTTGAAGCTTGAGGCTTCAAACTACACATTCTTCCTAGTTGGTGTGGAGGTAGAGGGAGATGTTAGGGCTATAATGATAATGGGTAAGACACAGAATGGAGTTGTTAGAGTCTATAATGGATAAGGGTAGGGACTACTTCAATCTAAAACTTGAGGCTTCAGAATGCACGTAAATCTCCGGCAGAGTCACCAAAAACTATTGGGTGAATATTTTGTCGATTAGCTAACTGATGAGAAAAATAGGTCTCTCTAACCACAACATAGGGAAATTGGTCGGCCAAATGTGTAGGTTTACTACATCAAAAGGGGACAAATCTCTCCTCTCATCAAGGGGAGGTTCCCTATAGATATGCAGGAGTTATATACTATATATATAAATAGAAAATAACACTCAAGGGTAAGATAAACCATCCATCTCTCTTTTTTTAGAGATGATGTTTACAAATAAAAGGAGAAATCATGATGAAATGATGGAAGACACTCCTCTTCTTTCAGAAGTGTTTTTCAATAGATAAAAGGAATCTTTCAGGTGATGATAAGTAGCTATAATAGGGTGCAGTAACATAATAGGATGAAATGAGGCCCAAAGTCTCCACCTCAGCTACCAAAGAGTGAAATACAAAAGACAATGAGGGTATAAAGTCATCCCAAGGTCTTTTACATAGAAACAAAATACGAAGGATAATGAGGGCACAAAGTAATCCCAAGATCCTTTACAGAGGAATAGAAAAATAGACAAACTAAAGACAATTGTGGCAGCACAAGGTCTCTCCACAACTGGCTTTAGGACACCTTCCTGATCACTTTCACTAATTCTACTTATTTAATCAAATGGAAAAAAAAACATATTAAGGAAACATATATAATAATAATTTCCCCAACAACCAAGCTATTCCAACACAAAGTCTGAAAAGTCACTTATTTTCTTATTCAAATAATGAAATATGATCAACAATCTGAGCTCAAAGTCTCAATAATGCCTTTCAATTTGGGTAGAGTTTCATTTCTGATTACATATTAAGATATCCCCAAAATAATACGAGAGAGTCCAATATATAGTGCTCCAAGAAAGACTTGGGTGCTTTGTTTCACAAAATGTGTTATAATGCATTCAATGCCTTTAATGCATTTTAAATTTTGTCCATGGGCTATGCTAGAATCGAGCATCAGTCTTTAATATGAGTCACCTGATGTGTTTCTTGATGTGAATGCAACTATTTGCTTTACTCAATGTAAAAAAATGGTCCACACCATTGAATATTTGTGTTCTTCCAATGTCCACCTGGTAGCTTTACCTTCTAGAAACATATCCTATGCATGAATATTTCTGATCTTTCTCCATCGATTCTCCTTTCCTTGTTGTATTTCATCCTTATCTATGCGATCTGAGTTCTCGAGCTATCTCTTTAGCTAGTCGCTGAATTTGTTCATAGGATCTGTGTTGTATTTTAAAATCAATAGATATTTCATTATCTTAAATTTGATGTCTATAGGGATGTCAATGGTTTAATTGCTTCATGGTTCAATCACTTTCTTTGTCTTTGATTGAACCATCCCTTTGTCTAGCATTTTCTTTAATCTTTGAGCCAATGTTTTTTTCCCTCTAGAAGGGTACCTATCCTTAGTTCACTACCCTCCACAAGGGCACTTGTTCTTTCAGCTTTGGGACACTCCTTTGAAATGTCCACATTGAACCTTTGAACCCTTGAACCAT
>JARHVA010000250.1:1045000-1060000 GCA_037957365.1 Torreya grandis | reverse complement strand
ACTACTCTAACAACTTGATATGAAAAGAGAGAGAAACCTATTATAATAGAGGTGATGCTCCAAATCTACCTGAACCCTACCAAATAGCTACAAATAATATTCAACCATGAGACTAAATTGTAAAAAACACTACTCAAAATTTACCTTTCTACATCAACATTTCTCATGAAGGTTGTAAAGAATGCTTGGGATAGGAGGACTAGTCAAGAGGTCATGAAATGAAACCAATGAAAATATAAATCACTAAACCTTCACACCTCAGTTAGACACTTCACAAGACTTAAAAAAATTATTCCAAACTGAACATGAATGCAATAAAAGGACAAACATGTCAAGGAAGCAAAGCTAGTCACTTGATAAGATCAACTAATCAAACACGCATATTGAAACTAGTAAAAGGAGGAGGTAAAACCAAAATTTTATCATTGATAAAATCTTTAAAATGGGTGGGAATTCACCATAACCAAGTGGAGGATACAAACATAGCCTATCAAGGCTGATTTTATAGAAAAGTGAGAGAAGGAGATAAGGGAATATGAGAGAAAGAGAGACAAGTGTCCAAAAGAGATTTACAACAATAAAAGAGTTTTAAACTATATCAAAAATTCTTAGAGGAAATTTTTTGATACCCTAAATATAATCTTCTCCTCCATTAAATTCTAAATTGAAGAAACAAAAGCAAAACTAGACCTTGTTTGAATGAACAAGATATAGTGACCTTCTATCACTCTTAATGATTGTTCATAAAGGAGAAGGGATGAATATACCAATTAAATACACAAAATTTAATATTTATATGACCCCTAACATTTTCCAAAATTTTAGCCTCCAACCTTCTCTCTCCTAGTTGTACCATGTATTTGAATTATCTTTATGATCTTGTGAAGGTAAAAATGAAAGAGGTAGAGATTTATCTGCACCTCTAAGGCCTAAAGCTTGATCCCAATATTGAATATAAATTTTTTAAGTTGAAAATACTCTCTAAAAAAAAATTCACCTACAAATAGTTTTCAAGTCTATACAGGTGCATAAAACTCCTTCTCAAGCTTTAAAATTCAAGAATCTGACAAATTTTTGACATCCTAACATATAGGGAAGTTATATAACTAATTGAAGGGCCTTAGAAAGAGTGTTATTATGGATAATAACTTTGGATACTTTTTCATATGTTATAATTATCTAAAAATCACCTTTTTATTTAATTTGTTTTACCTTACAATCAAAAAATAAAGCTTAAACTTTTCAAATCAACATGACTGACTAGGTGGTAAAATGAATTAAAGAGAAAACTAAGGACCAATGACACCACTTCACTAAGTTTAATCACTCTATGACATGACTAACCAACTATAATATAAATATAAACTATTACCTTGAATTCTTTAATAAACCTTAAACTTTTCTAACAAGATTTTAGAAAGGCTATTGGGAGACCACATAAGGCATGAAAAAGTTGTGAACAAGGTGGCAACACATGACAAGAAATTTTTTGCCTATAGGAGTTGACCTTTTGACTTTTGGGGTCAAAATTGATCAACATATTGGAAATTCATAGGGGTATCATGTCTGAAATAATAATTAGACCAATAGCCTTATCCTTTCATTGGGAGATGGAGTCATTTACACTCAGACTCAGACCTAAACTAGACTTTGACCTAGATAAAATAAACCAATTTTACCTCCATACCATACAAAATAAGGATAACACACATAAAATAAATAAACAAGACACACATGTATTAGCTAATCACTTAAGGAAAACAACAAACAAGAAAGAAACTAATACGTACAACTGACCTAAAAAAAATTCTTCCTCCTAGATGAAAGGGGAAACTTGTACTATCTCTTACTCCATGAAGTGGAAAATGGAATGAGGTAAGTTAACTTTTGAACCTGTCTCTTGTTAAATTCATCCTCATCTTTCTTTCTAATCTCCTTTGCATGTTTTCAAATGAATAAATAGCAACAAACTAGTCACATGTGAACACATACTCATCTTGTATTTTAAGATCCTTTTCATGATGCTTGCTAGCTACAATCTCATCCAATGATACTTCCTCTATGCATGTTTCTTGGGATTTCATGGAATATTGAATGGTTTGATATTTATTATCATTTGATTCAAGTTCATCATTCTCTTTAGGGAGTTTTGCATACTCACTCCAAGTTACATCATTATCCTCATCGAGCGTGTCTTGACCAAACTCTTCATGTTCATGTTCTTAAATAGGAAATGCACCTTTACAAAGAGCTTAAACCTCTTTAAGTGAATCAATATAATAATCATAATAATATTTTAGCTCTTCTTTTTTATCAATGAGAGTAAGACTAACTATAAAAACATATTCATTTTTCTCCTCAAGTGCTATAGGTATTTCAAGAGTTTTAAATCCTTCTACAGTCATGATGTGATTATAAGGTAGCTTCTTAAATTTCATCTTGTTACTCATTATGAACTAGGTCAACACCATTCATAACCTTAGCTTATTTTCTTAGAAAGCCCTCAACATCAAGGCTAGTTTCAACCTCAATAATATTAGATGAAACTATATCTTATTCTTGAAACATACCACCAAGACCATCCTCTATAACCTTATCTTTGAAAACTAATTTGCATTTATCTTCCAAAAGTGGAGTACCAATGAGGATCTCCTCATAAAATTCACTTGAAAATATATTCATTAGATATAAATACAACATTTTCTTCTTCACTTTCCTCCCATAGGATAGGTTTTTCCTTAAGAAGGGAGATGGTGGGAAGGTGATGAACATGTTCATGAGTTTGATAAGGGTCATGAAGTATGATAGGTAGTGTATGGATAGGATTTGGAATTGAATATTATTATAAGAACTCTTGGAGAGAAAGTTCAATTGGGATATGAGTGCCTCATTCTCTTCATCATCCACTTCAGCTTTTTCATAGACTTCTTGAGGCTCTTCAACAAATGCAATTTGATTTTAAAACTTATTGACTAGGACCTCTTTATTATTTTAAAAACATTCTTGGATAGATCTCCAAGATGGAAAAAATTTGGGTTATTGAGGAGAGGGAAATAGAGCTTGAATTGGCACAAAGTTTTATTTGACTTCAATCTCTAAATGTTAGATTGGTTTAAGTATCTTCATTTTCAACTATAAATCTTCAATTTGATTATCAAGACTCTCTTGGAATATCTTTTATTGAAGGTGGTAAGTGACTCCATGAGGATAAGGAGCACAATAAATTTGATACATGATATAAGATGTCTCTTAAGGAGTGATGGGAGGGACTTGCATAGGTTTATATTCTTCCTTGACTTCAACTCCCTAATCTATGCTTGTCTCACCTTTATTACTCCATGATTTCACCACTTTATTCCATCTTGGAGTCTTGAAATAATTTTTAGGGGTTTCTTGAGGAAGATTAGTATGATCTTGGTTCTCAATAATAGGCTATTCAACAATAATCTCCTCCTTCTTTTGAATGTTATATTGGATAAATTTCCAAGAAGGAAAAGTTTGAGGAGTTTATGAAGGATTTGAAACATTTTGAAACTCACTTGGAAAGGTCTTTTAGGTAAGAATGAGTGTCACATATGAGGTATGAGGTGGTATATATGAAGACACATGGGGATGATAGGATTGAACCTATTGTCATTCATGAAATCTTATCTTATATTCTATTTATAAAATGAGACCACTTACATCTAACATTTCACTTGAGAGGCTTTGCCAATTTTATCTCTCAATAGGTGGCCATTCTTCTTTCATTATTTTCAATGAGTATCTTATATTATGAATGAGATGAATAGGGATATATTGAACATATTATCTTTGTGTGTTAATCCCTAGCATATACATCTCATATCCCAAGAGAGTTTTCTTGTAACTTGAAATGGACTAATTTGAGAAGTGGATAATGTTGGCTAGGGACATTTTGAGCTTGAGAAGGGTGATAATATGCAACATCATAGTCATTTAAGGGGAATGTAAGATGATAATAGAGATGATATGACTAATAAAAAGGATTATATGTATCATATTGAGGATTATAAGGCTCATCATAGGGATGATATGGGAAACCATAGGCTTGAGATGCCTTATCAACTTGCATGAAAATGAACTCTACTTCAAACTCAACCATAACAACCTCATCAAGATAATAAATGGAAGATACAACTTATTTTAAACAAGTGACTAGGCTTTTATCACTAGTTTATTAAGCATGAAGTCACCATTGATGTTTTGAATTCCTTGAGGGGATGATATGTAAAATAATAACACCAACAATCTTTGCACTACTTTGGACCTTAGTCCCACTAGGCATGCCAAAATTATTATCAATCAAATTTTCACCCTTTTTAAGTTATTTTAATCCTTTAAAATTTTTAATAACATGGAATCACTTCAATGTTGTGGGTGACCTATTGGAGAGGTGAATCTCTAGGTTATAGGGCTAGATCCCCTTGATGAATCACTTGAGTTCACAAATACTTTACCAACTTGATAGGAAAAGAGAGAGAAACCTATTCTAATGGAGGTGATGAAAAAAATATAACTAACCACTAAAAACCAAATAAAAATTCACTTCAACTATGAGACTAACTTGTAACAAACACTACTCTAAATCTACCTCTCTACATCAACATTTCTCATGAAGGTTGTTAAGAATGCTTGGGCTAGTAGGACTAGTCAAGAGGTCATGAAATGAAACTAATGAAAAATTAACTTACTCAAAATTCACAACTCACTTAGACACTTCAAAATACATACAAAAAATATTTCAAACTAAACATAAATTCAACAAAAGGACAAACATGTCAAGGAAGCAAAGCAAGTCACTTGACAAAATAGACTAATCACATAAACATATTAAAACCAATCAAAGTAGAAGGTGAAAATAGAATTTTATCATTTATAAAAGGATTTAACATAATTAGGAGTTTTACATACCCAATTGGAGGATATAAACATATCCTATCAATGTTGAATTTATAAAAAAGTGAGAGAAGAAGGAGAGGAGGGCATAGGAGATAAAGAGAGACAAGTTTCCAAAAGAGAGTTACAATAAGAAAAGAGTTTTAAACTATATCAAAAAGTATTATAGGATAAGTTTTTATCCCTTTAAGATGTTTTTCTCTTCCATCAAATTCTAGAATGAAGAAATAGGAGCAAAAACTAGACCCTACTTAAATGAATAAGACATAATGACCTCCTTTCACTCTTAAAAATTGTTCATAAATGAGAGGGGATGAATATAAAAATGAATATGAAAAAATTTAAGATTTATAGGACCCATAAAATTTACCAAAAATTTAGTCTCTAATCCTCTCTCTCCTAGCCATACCATGCATTTGAACTTTGTCTCCTGAGCTTGTGAAGGCAATGATGGAGGAGATAGAGAGGAATATTCATCTCTAAGGCCTAAAACTTGATCCCAAGCTTTAATATAAATTTTAAAAGCTGAAGAGACTCTCTAAAACCATTTTCACCTATAAATGGATCTTTCAAATCTATACAAGTGCATAAAATGACTTTTTAAGCATTGAAATTCAATAATTTGCCCATTTTATGTCATCCTAACATATAGGGAAGTTATATAGCTGCTCCATGTACCTTATTAAGATTTTTATTATGAAAATTCACTTTTGAGGCTTTTTCATATGTTGGAAGTAGCCAAAAATCACATTTTTTTTTAACCTTAAAGTCCAAAAATAAACCTTAATTTTTTCAAATCAACATGAAATGGTTATACAAAATGATTAGGTGGTAAAATGACTTGAAGATAAACCTAAGGACCTGTGACATGACTAACCAAGTATAATGCAAAGATAAACTATTACCTTAAATTATCCAAATAAACTTTAAACTTTACTAACAAGGTTTTGGAAAGGATATTAGGAGACCATATAAGGCATGAAAAAGCTATGAACAAGGTGGTAACACATGAAAATAAATTTTATGTTGATATGGGTTGAAATTTTGACCTTGGGGGTCAATATTGGTCAACAACCCTTATAACTAAAATTAGTTTTAAATAGACTATACCCTTTGGTGAATGGCCCATTGAACCTTGATGTCCAATTGACATATTCGTGCCCTTCAGGGTCCATCTAATTTTTTTTTAAAAAACTTAGAATATAAGCCAATTTTACCATGACATTTTTTGTGATGTAGGGGTGTAAGGTATCCACTCCTAAATATTGCCTTTTCATACAAAACTTTGAGAGAAGGGTTGAATTAAAAATTATACCATAATTGCTTTAATTACTTAATGTATCTTTAAATTTGTAATCCTCTCAAAAGGTGTATATCAAAATGATTAGTGATTATGCCATAAACCCATGAAAATTTCTAAGGTATTTCATGATTGCTTGAGTACTTTATCAAAACTAGTATTTTGTTCATAACCACATTCAAATAAATACATCAAGTTTTAGAAAACAAAAGTCTTAAAACACATATTCACACATTAATTTTTTATGCTACCCAATTTTTTAATCATCCTTATTACATTTCATAATGTTATATTTTCCAATTTGAATAATCTCTTGTCTCATTTGGAACCATTATGCTACCAATCCATTAGTGGTTTTGAACTTGTATTTTCTTGTGTCAAATTCCAATTCTAAAAATATAATTTCAAGTTCAAGTTTAAAACTAAAACTATTAGGTCTTATTCTAATTTCAAGTTCCAAAAATCAATTCAAATACCAAACAAAGTCCAATCAATCTCCAATTGAAGTACCATTTCAACTATGTTTATGTACACTTGTAGTGGGGCTTCTTACGACCATAGTTTTAAAGAATAAAACTTCAATGATCCTAGGAGATACCTTATAATTTCCAAAAATATTGAGGATGGTGAAGACCACCCAATAATATTTGAATATCTCCCTCCCATTTTAGGATCTAGTCAAGGTCAATTTAAAAATAAAATAGTGGAAGATAAAGATGAGGCAATCTTAAGATTGCTAGAATCTAGAGCCAAACTCCCATTTAATATTCTTATAGAGAAAATACATAGTGTTGTTCAGGTAGAGGAGTTACCTCAAGTGGTGAATGTTGACTGAAATCAATGTATTACCTAAATCTCAAAACTAGCTACACTGTCACCTAGTAAAGGGAAGGGTTAACTTGTTGACCCATCTCAACATGGTAATATTATTACTTATAAAATATAATAGATTATTCAAAAGTATGTATATCATCTTGTAGATAATTTTATGACTTGTATTTATATGACTTCATTTAATAATACCACATTTGTATACTAAAACCAGTTACTTGAATAACCATAATAACCCTTGTCCAATTTTAAATCTAATATAAATACACTGGTACCTTTTGAACAAACAAATCCAACATATGCTTCACAACAAGTTCCAATTAACATGAAACATACATTTTTCAATCATAAATATATCCTTTCAAATTTGAAAAAATTACATGATAATCTACAATAGTAAGTTACAAACAATCTACCACCACAACACACAATGGGTGGCTCACAACACACATTAACTACTTCTAATTCATAATAACCGTGGTTTATTGTAAACCAAGAGAAAATTACCAAAAACTAAAAATAGATCCCCTTAAATTTATAATAGTATATTCCTTAGAATTATCAACAACTTATTATAAATAAACAATGCCTTACCTATTCAAATTCAAATCAAAACCAACATCAAGTTCCTTATAAACCTCAAAATTTAGGTTATAGGGTGAATATACCTAATATAAATACACTAAGGGGGTACATACCTACTTAAACCAAGTATAACAAAGCTCATCAGTCTAATAATACTCAAAAAAATGTCTTCCTTTCATCATAAAATGCTCTCAATGTACAAGAGTGGAATATGATGAAGGAAATCATCTCAACACTTCGAACAACTAACCAAACCAAAAAGTAAAAATTTGATAAAATATGCCCTTATCCTTTTGATATTAGTATTTTACAGGTGAATTTGCTACCTCACTTTGAACTAATAAATTTTTATAAATACAAAAGGAAAGGTGATCCAAGAGAGAATTTATAAGCATTCTTTATTACATGCCAAGAACTAGCTTACACCAATATTTAATTACTTCACTTATTTATTTATACACATAATATTTTCAAACTTTCTCAATTATTGATGCTTTATCTCTTGTGGGAACCTATTGAGTCTCAATATCTCTGATTACATTGGAAAAGGAGTGGGAAGACCATTGGTGCTTTGAAATAATGTTTTCCTTTATACTACCACTTGTTATCTACACAACCTTCTCATATGTACTTCCTTAAGCCTTGTCTCCTTTCTTACACACTCATGTATGTAATTCACCACTTTACTTAGTCCCTTCATAATCCTAAAACCAATTTTTTACATTTTTATACACTATCAAGCTAGGCTGATTGTGAATTTAATTTTTTAAAATCATGTTAAGGTTCTAGGTTAGCCTTGGCTGACCTCGACTAGGACCTAACTTATTTTTATCAAATAATGATACAGAGTCTAATTAGGCTGACCCTATTAGCTAAATTTTTAAAAAGGTTTAGGATTTTATCTATCTACATATACACATCCATTTATACCATTTATTAAGAAGATAAGAAGAAGAAGAATATATTGTGCATATGCTTATCCATCATTCTACTTGAGGAGCATAACTTAGGGTTTCAATACATTCTTTGGAGATATGGATCTTGTATTGTGGATTAGTCTTTTGGATTCATAGAGAAGTTGTTTCTTTTAGAGCTGAGTTATCCTTAGTATCTTCACATACCACAATAAAATATTTCAAATCACCTTGACCAAGGGAGAGATTGAGGCTTGACAGGTTCATCTTCAAAGGTAAGTATTCCTAACTTTGTTCCTCCTTTGTAGGAGTAGATAGATTTGCATTTGTACTTCTCTCCCATGTATTAGGATTTTATATAAATTGACTTGAGTATAGATATTCTATGAATGTTTAATTTTTATATTTATTAACTCTACTTTGTGCCACAAAATTTAGTGAACACTAGATTAAACTTTTTTTTACTTGTCATTTAATTTGTGAATATGAAAATATAGGAGCTAGCCAGGGTTATTGCATAGTTTTCTTGACTAGAGGCTTTGGAACCCTCTCTAGTGATTTTATTGTGGTAAGATATATATTAGTTAGGAATAATGGATCCATCTTGGTCATGACCATAAATATCTAATGTATCAACAATCAAAATTGTAGTAGAATTTATCTTCTCCAAGCTAGGAATGATTAACAGGTCAGCTGCATTTTCATTTATATACATTTTGGTGAACTTGATGTGAATCAAAAAAATTTAGGTTTTATTTCACACATTCATTTTATCATCATATTATATATTTCTTTTTTTTTATTACTATATCAAACTTGTTGATATATTTCTAATAGTCTATACATAGGTTTAACACATAGTCACCCCAAAATGACTCTATTAATGTCTCATAGGTCTTCTCTAGATATGGGTGATTAAATAAATCAACTTGGTAGATTATTCTTATTAATTTATATAATTAAATACATAGTAATAATATTTGAATCTATTTTTAGTTCTTATTTTTTGTCATATAGGATTGCAGACATAGTTGAGCAACTCAACTCTATTCGCAAGTTATTTTTCAGCACATAGGTTTTACAAACTCTATCGACCTTGTTGAATATATTTGAATAATATATGATTCAAAACTTGATCATAATAACATAAAATTTTGAAAAATAAGAATATTTAAACCCACGAAGGTTCATTCTTACTCTCTGTCATTTTATTTTTTTAATTTCTAGTACTGCTTTTCAAAATTTTGTAGTTAAGGTTTCCTAGTTATGATTTGTATCTATTAACAAACCATGAAAATACACTAAACCAATCTTTGAGAAGGCATGAATTCTGATTTATTAATTCAAAATAGGTAATTAAAAGTGTTTTCTAAGCATGGACTTTCCATAACTCAGCTTAAGGATTTTTTAAATGCCAAAATTTGGCTTACATATAAAGAATAGGAAAGAAGAGAGAGAAAGAGACAAGAACCCCCAAATCTAGGAAATATGACATTTTATTAATCCTTATTGAAACCCAACATAGAATTTTTATTATTAATTTTTCCTCTAATTTGGAAATATGGTATAACATTTCATATTTCAAGAGTTTTCAAATCTAGAAGAAGTCCTCATCCTTGATTTGTGGTGTTTGACCCACATAAGTGCCTTGATTCTTACTTAAACTCACTATATTCTTGGAGAAGAAGTCATCACCCTTGAAAGTATGAATTGTTACTTAAGATTAGGTCATAAATTCACATTCAATTTTTCATTGAAAATATTAATATTCTTAATTGATTAAGTCTCTCCAATTATTTAAGGTTGTTAGGACTCTTTGAGTATCTTTGAATTTGTCTTTTGACTAGGCATTGGAAGGAAGAAGAGTGTGATTAGGAGTCATTGAATAAATTTAAAACTTTTAAACATTATCAAAACTAAATTTTAATTTTTAAACACTTAAATGTGTAATTTAATATGTTAATTATATTTATAAAGCTTATTTAATAGCTCTTAAGCATCATTTAATACTTGAAAACACTTAATTCTTCAAAAAGCAAAGGAGAGAGAAAGAAGAGTTTTATATTGGAATAGGAAATATTCCACCATTTATGGATTATAAGAATAAAATAATACCTGAAACAAGGGATTTTGATCCATCAAGTAGTCCAAAATACATCATCTTTCTCACTTTGCTTGTTTTAACACCCGTTCCTTGTAGCCCTAAACCCTACAAATTTTTTTGTATAGAAAATTGTATGAACAAAATTGAAAACTTGGGAAATTTTTTTAGTAATATGAATCCAATTACATATCCACACAAAATTTAATGATAATATTCCAATTTTATGTTCTCCTTTTGACCTCTGTAAAAGGCTCTTTTAGACCTGGTTTTGAGCACAAACTCCATTGATGGAGATATGAAAACATGGTTTTTATATATTTAAGTATAGTAGGGGAATGATACCACTTGTATGACTAAAAGGATACAAAAAAATAAATCCATGTTAAATTTTAAGTCATTTAATTGAGTATAACTCAAAAAATACATCTTTTGGGGTTGCCTAAACTTTCCTTATCAAAATTTTGAGCATGTGTAGGTCTGAGTTTTGCCATTTTCTAGAGTTTTATGAGGTACCAAGACATATTTATTTTTTAATTAGGACAAATATATAATAAAAAAACTATTAAAATCATTTTTTTAATTATTTACCATGAAAACCAACCAGAATCACCAAATTACGTGTTCAACACACTCAGAAAATGAGAACCAAGAAACCTAGGAAAAGAGAAAAAACATATATTGATATTTATAAGGCCTTAAATCCTAATTATTTTTTAATTTTAATATTTAATATATATAAAAACTGATAAAATAATTATATTTCATCATAAAACCTTTTAAACCTATTAAATTTTCTTTTCTTAACTGTCTCTACTTACATGCCAAAATCCTAAATTTTGTAATTTTGTAATTCTCTTAATTTTGACTTCAAAAATTGAATTTTATAAATGTAAAAATGTTTTTTAATACTTAATATAACCCTAAATTTCTAAAAAAAACCCTCAAATTATTTTGAAACCATTTGTCATATCTTAACTCTTTAAAGAAGCTTGCCTAGCTCCATGTTGACTGTCAACAGACAAACATAGGATTGTGACAAAATAGTGGATGATTTAACTATCAAATTTACCTATAAAATATCATGGAAAATTATAAAAAATAATTATCACAGCCTATAAATTTTTTTATATCTTTATTATACTTATAGAGGCCTCAAGATGATTTTTAAACTAGCTAATGGGCTACCTGTGTGAATAAATGTTTATGACTACAGGAGGTATGTAACAAAATAATAGATGATTAAAATAATAATTATGGAATATAAATATTTATATACTCACCATGATCATATGTAAAAAAAATGAGAACCTAACTCCTCCTGTAGATGCTCTAAAATCATAAATTTCTCTAAGATTGGCTTAAGCTACCTGTGTGAATCTTGGAGAGTGCCTCAGGTCTATGATAAATATAGGTATATATCTTGTTAACTGGTACATATAGAAACCATATAGTCATATTTTGGGTCATTATGACTATTTTTACCAAATTTGGATGTTAGATCCCCTCTATAGCATTTTTAACTCTTTAAATCTTCTCTAAATTAGTCCTCAAGCTTATGACTGTGTGTACGATATGAAACCATTTGATTGACGTTGGCCATGATTTAATACCATATTAGCGTTTTTTGGAGTGTTATGATATCACTCTTGATATTTTCTTCAACATATTCATCTATTTTTACAACCCTACAACCTTCATAAGGAGATCTCCATATGATGCTTGTGAGAACACATTAGGCCAAATAAATTATTAACACTATTATATGTATGATATTTTTTAAGAGATGATCATATTATATATAATAAATCATATAAAAATGTATCACCTTTAACTCAACCTTTAAAATTCTTATCATTTATAAGCATTATGCCATTCATCTCACTATATCATGGTTTCTTCATTGCATAAGCTAGTAATCAAGACTTCTCATCAAATCCTGATTGCAGAGGCCTAAAAGAGGATGGGGAAGGCACTCAAGAAGGTTTTAAACATTGATTAGGGTCATTAATCTAGTCTTCTCTTTCCACCATTGGATCATCCACTTCACTGAGATTGCCTCTTATTTAGAGCTTCAACAAACCATCCTCAGAGCATAACTAAGCATCTTTGGGGAAATATAAAACCTCTTTGAAGCACTATAAAACTTATTTAGATCACTATAGAACCTCTTCAAAGCACTATAGAATTGTCAAAATTGCATGAAAATGAGTCATGAAGTTATTTTAAAATGTGATCAAACTGATTGTTCATAAATTATTCATAAAATGACCTCAACACATGCTATAACACTCATCAAGACACTAGCTTCTCACCACTAAAAATGGCTCAAAAAGGCCAAAAAATGACTAAACAAGCACAAGACAAATGATAGACAAAACCTCATCTCACCTAATAAACCTTAATAATTGTTAATTAATTCTTTAAATGATTACTTTAATGACTTTTCAAGACTAACCTACTCAATAAGAAGATAAAATAGAATGAGAGGAAAAGTTTTGAATGATAGGAGTGACAATGACCTGTGAGGTCAAAATTGTCAACATTTTGGCAACTTAACTAGGAAGCATGCCTATTATTCTTGAGAACTAATTTTTTTGGCATATCTTAAATGTCATAAACACTCATATATTTGGGTATAATCATGACAAATTTGATTCATTATTAATAGACTCTTTGACTTGAAATAAGACAACCTTCTCCTTTAAAACAAGGAAGAAAACACATAAAACATGGTAAATTAAATAATAAATAAAATGTGTAAATAAATAACTTATTTAGGACAAAACACAAACAAAATAATCTAACTAACCATGAAAAATCATGATCCACCTGGACCAAAAGGGAAGTTCATGAAATCACTCCTTCCAAGAGATGGTACAACTTGTAAAGCAAGGTGTTTATTGAAAATTACCTCTGATGAGCCACTCATATTGCCTACCAACTCTCTTAACATCTCAGGTGAGTCATAAAAAAAAACCCATCACTAAAAAAGATAAACTCATCTTTTACTTCAAGATATTCATCATACTTCTTATCAGCTACAATCTTGTGAAGTGATACCTCATCTAAACATTGTCCTTGAGTCTTTATGGCATCTTGAGTGACCTCATTCTTATTATCAACTAATATAGTTTCATCAAAATCCTAAAAGAGATTTTAATAGTCAACCCAATCTACATCATGGTCTTCAATGAGTGACTCTTGATCAAACTTACCATAATCATGTTATCCAATGGGTAACATATCCATACAAAGGTCTTCAATCTGTTGTAGAAACTCAATGTACAACTACCAATCATCTTTTAGTTCCTCAATTTGATCAATTTCAATGATATTAGATTGAATGGGACCTTCATATTTATCTAGTGGAGCTATAGGGATATCATGTTATGATTGGGAAACAACTTGAGTAAGATCAATCTCTCACTCAATAGGAGATGTCTCAAATCCATTTATGACTTCAACTTATACCAATTCCTCAGGCTTACAAACTTGTTCATTTTGAGCTATTAGATCTTCTCTTGTCTAATTGAGATATCTTATTCAATATCAACTACAACCTCATTCTCAAATTGTACCCCAAGTGAAGTATCAATGATAAAGTATTCTTCATACACACTGGAAGCATCCTCTTCATATTTTTGAAACCTCTTTCTCTATCCTCCATAAAACATGACCCTCTTGAATAAGGGAGATGGTGGGAGGGTGATGAAATTCATTTATTTGAGAGGGAGTATGAAGAATGTAGGGTTAATCATGATCAGATTTTAAGATCTTAAGGGTAATAGATTCATCTAGAGATTCTTGAAGAGGAGGGAAAGCTAAATTCTTGAAGACCTCTACATTTTGCTCCTTCCACTTGGCCATCACCTCATCAAAATATAAAACCTCCTTGTCCTCATGGATAACTTGAGCTTGAGGGATGAGTAATCAAGAAGTGGAACTAAAATAAGCTTTAGTCTCTTGAATATTCTCTTGAATAGGCATATCAATCTAATATTGACTCTAACTAGGAAACTCCCTTGGCTAAAACTAAGAATGGTTAAGAACTTCATGAGAATAATGAACACAAAATGACTGGTAAGGAATACAAGAGGGATCTTGAAACAACTGGTTCAGCTCACTTTTCTACCTCTCCCAAGCCTCTATATTCTCTAATACAAGATTATTATTGATATTTTTGTTCCAAAAAGATCACAACATCCAAAACCCTAAGGGAGACCCCCTTCATTTTTTAGAAAATCCCTTGAAACCATCAAAAACCCAATTTTCCCTTTTGCATTTTGAAATATGGAACTTTGGATGCAATTTATAAATTGAAAATTACTTCATGGGTTTTGGATCCCACA